>JABASC010000878.1:0-30370 GCA_019776185.1 Plutomurus gul | reverse complement strand
ATTCTTCAGCTCTCCTCCCTCAACCTAACTAACCCAACTTTACTACTATTAGCTTTTAGCTACTGCCCGAAATCATACGTTTTCACTGTATTCGTATTAAGCCACTACATACATATCATCCTCGATTTACATCCTAATCGTAATCCCATCTATCTTGCAGAAAATACGAACTTCACAACTGAGTGAGAGTCTGCTGCACTTACTACTTACAATTAGAGAAAATTCTATTTTGTTTTGGTTTACTGTTCTATATTATATACGAATTGCACGCAGTATGTAGTATCCCTCTCTCTCCCTCTGTATAATATCAGAGTGTGTTCACTTTATACGTGCCAGGGCACAACTAATCGCACTAAAGATTAAAGAAGAATACAGCCTTGTTTTATGTTCCCCCTACTACTAATACAAGAAGCTAGCTCATCATATCATATCACATCGAATCACGCTTCATGAAATCAAGAGAGGAAGAGACAGATCGTTGCCCCGTTCACCTCTAGTTTCCTTTTCTTCTTCATTGCCGTAGTATATCAGTAGAATAAGACTGTCTGTGCATTTACACCGCATATTGCACCGTGCACAACTTCAGCCTGGCTGGTTTTACGTACGATGAAACAGAATTGTATGGAAACGATAGTGTACCTAGGTGAATTCTAACACACGCAGCCAATCTTCTTTGATAGCCACTATTCCACGAAGCTGCTAAAGGAGTTTACACATTTCAACGTTCCTGCAAGTTCTAAGTAGACCCAAGACAGGTATTATGAATTCGCATTAGCTACACAATAGTACTGGAAACAGTCGGATTCTGACATTGGATTACTCATGGTGCCCTTTACACGCAAGAGATACAAATGCCATATAGTAAGTACATACATAGTAGTAGTATCAAATTGTCTTACCAGTAGTATCCTACAGCTAGCCGTGTGCAAAGTCAAACTAGAACTTTCTTATTATGTAAAAGTCTAGACTTGATTTCCGTACGATTTTTGTTTTCACGCAATGAATTCCACCGTGGAAGCATAACGCACTTGGTTGAATGCTATTCAAAAAAACGTAAGCCCCGTCTTAAATAACACCAATCGTGCTAACACACTCTGAATATATTTTCTTCCTTTCATTTCTTGCTTTGCTACTTCCATTCCAGCATACTACTACTGATTACAAGTTACGCATATTATAATTTTTATAATGCCCAGAAAATACTACTTAATTAAAAGGATACCTAAAGGCAGGACAAGCTGTACGTTGGCACTCTGCAAGTTTTCACTCATATGATCATCACCTCGCACTCCACTATAATATCCAACAAACCGATGGCAATAGCAGAACAGTAAAAATCAAGCCAGCCTATCCGCTCGTCCGAGGAAGAGTGGCTGTTTCTAATCTGGAATCCATCCTATTCTTCTACAAAAATTTTCTTGAGCTTGGCTCACGCTGTCATTAAATTACATGGCATTGCTCACCGTATAATATGCCCACTGCAGTTACTGGCATATATATCTAATAGTTGTTCCGTTCGTTTAGTGAGTACGGGTTGGGTACACTGTTGAGTTGCCTCTACCACACACTGTATGCACATGTATGTGTAACTTTGCGCCATACTGTGACTAGTGACTAGCCAGCAATAGTAAATGCTATTGTCTTTTTGTGAGCACACAAAAACACAATTTTTACACTTATTACCTAGACAGTCAAGTTCACACGAATTATTCAATACAACCACAACGTACCGTATTTTCTCGGACACACGCGAAATTAAATAGTTTATCCTCTAGATTTTGGTTTAATATGCTTTCACTTTTTATTATTCGTATTAGTTTGCATTGCATTTATAAAATTAGGATATTAGCACGTTTAACAACGCAGGGAAGCAGAAATATATATATTTTAAAAGTGATTCGGGTTCATGTTGAAAGAAAACGTGTATCTGTAGATAGTAAATTTATACGATAGCGTGTCAATAAAAAGCGTAGTCCAACCCGAGCTCGAGATAATAAAATAGGAATCTGCATTTTAATGTTGCTGTGAAGAAGAGTAACTCAGGTCGAATTTCAAATCAAGATATTCTACTCGTTCAACAGCAAATAATTCCTGTTGTTAGCAAAACAGCAACGAAATAAACCACAAAATTCTCATGCGGTTCGAATATTAAATACCAGCCCAGTGAATTAAGGCAATGTATTCAGTTTCCATTATTACTACCATGGAATGTATCCATCTTTATTTTCAAATCACCTTACCGCAGAGGTAATCAAATGTGGAACAATTTTTCCGATACTATATTATGAACTACTTATTCTTACGTACGTAAGTATGCTATGCTTGTACTACAGTGAGAAGATTACATCTTTGTCCACCATTCCATCTCTCACAAAAGAAGCTAGATGAAAGGAATGCAGCAAATGAAATTAACGTCTCTTGTCTTGCCTTGACGTAAGTCAACCAAATCACTAGCAGGAACTTGTGAGAATTCGTAGCTGAAATCTGGTCTCATCATATATAAAAAGAATATTCTGCATTCGTTAAAGAAACTTTAAAAAGCAAAGTTAACTATTGCGAGTTCAATTGAAACTCAACCACAAAGAACGACATCTCCAACCATATCAAGTCAAATTGCCAAATCTAATTTTCGAATGACGTACGAATTTCGTCTCATTCTCCCAACTATCACACTCAACTATCTGAAGCCGAAAATATTACATCCAGTATATATACCTTGTCCATCAAGATTTTTTCGTTCGTGAATATTAATACTCGCACTCTCCTCTCATCATCATACCCCCCTTAAAAAACTGCGTGGTGGCGGGGCAAAGAATTTACATTTCATCGTTGCATAAAACCACCATGTAGAAGCAATCGAGAAGACACGATACAAGAACTACTGTATGTATGTAGGAGGAACAAGTAAATCTACATTATTTCTCATATACATGCACGTCAAGTATAGTCAATAAAATGACTAAAATTCATCTCAAGAGTTCGACTTGACACGGGCTCATCGTTCATACATCATTAAAACACATTCCCTTTCACTCTGTCAGCCATATCACAGTCCCACCAGCTTTGTTTCTTCACAGCAACGACTCGGTATACAACAAAATGAAATCTGGTGAGCCAAGTTCCATTACTCTATCTGAAGACAACATTCATTCTTTCCAGCTTGTATACACTGGGAATTCATTATGCTTTTCTCTTATCTCAACTCTAGTAGAGCACACTAAACAACTATTCACTGTTGTATGTGTAACTTTACTCTGATGTCCTGCCCACCAACTTGGTATTAATTCAATCGAAGTCTTTTACGAAAGAGCAAGTTATTACTAGTCGTCACTGTTGCTGCAGCTTTTCAAATCATATCACAGTTGCTTACTTACTGTAAATGTACACACATTCAACTCCTTCTTAAGCTACGCAACATTTACATTAAATACAAGGCTCACCACTCCACTCCACTTTTATCTAGATTCCATTTGCTACCACAGTGCACAGTACTGCTGCCTGCTTCGCCTTCTTTATCTTAATTGCAGTAAAAGTCCAAGTCCCACCCAAAGAGCTCTTCCATCAGTATACAAACGTGAATATCTCCGAGATACTAACTACAAGATATCCTAAAGTGTGCAGTGCGTATCCAATGCGCAGTGCATGACACTGTGGCTTGCAGTAAACCTACAGCACCGTGGTTCACGCATTAAAAGATAGAAAGGAAATAAAAATGATCTCACACTAACGTTACATATTTCAATTATTCATATTATTCTGTTGCTGCACTGCCTCAGTAGCCTCAGTCTGCAAACCAAAGCCACTGTGCATGTATGCTATTACTTCATACACCATTGGAATGCATCACTCACGTAAAGGAAACCAGGTACAAAAACACAATTGAAATGAAACAGTGTGCTGACAATGGGTAGTTGAATCACAATGGACGAGGTAATCGCTATATCTCAACTGAACTGAATACCTATGTTGTACGGACCGACGGAGTATATAAACTAACCTACTCTGAATGTGGCAATTGTACTAATACGTAGTCATTATTAAATACATCATCGTAATTGTACGCTTAGCATGAATTCACTTTTGGCAAGACTAGGACACAGACGCCAAGACAAAGTTAGACACGACACCGTCGTTGCACTAGTTATGCGATCACGATGGGAGATCGTACGACACGCGAGATCGCACACGTATAAAAATATGCACGACGTACAATGGCTGATTTGCAACTTGTAGTAGCAGCAAATAAGTAACAAGTATGTGTGTGTGTGTATTATTTAAAACGGTACCAATGCAGTTTAAAGTAGGGTAAAGTAACTTCACAATTCCTCCTAATGATTATTATCTACCAACAGCAGTGTGTATAAATATCAGCATGAATGACATGAATATTTTAAAGGAAAAAATAAACATAAATGAATGTACTTATGAGACTGAGACAGAGCTTTCCGACTGTGAGCAATCCGCTATTGGAGGTTGACGGTGGTAAGGCAGAAAAAGTTGGTGTATTAGCATGGATATTTGTCTGAGTGCTATTTAGCGTGAAGGGGAAGGGTGCTAGAGGAATGAAAGGCACACCTTGTACTTGTTGAAAATGATGAGACTGTATTCGTTGTGGTGTATGCTGTTGAGTATGTTGTTGATGCTTGGAAGAAGAAGAGTTTCCTTTGTGTTTCCCGTTGTTGTTGGAGCTATGACTCGTTTTGACATGCGGAGGAGAGATAAAACTAGGGTTTCGACTAGTGGACACTACTTTGCTATCAGTGACGTCATGATGGATGACCAAAGTTCCGGTGCCTGAGTCAGAATCCCAGGAGCGCGGACGAACCAGTCCACAAAGTGGCACTGGAGGCAGTGGAGGAGGCGAGACGTAGAATTTTGAGTTGGAGACAATGGAACTACGATTTGAGCTTGTGATTGAGGTGGAAGATGAGGAGGAGGCCGAGGACAGGACAGAATTCGATTTCGTAATGGAGGTCCCTGGGGATGTGATTGTGGAGGCGGACGACGAAGGGATTAAAGGAGTGACTAAACCGATGCCACTGCTAGGACGAGAGTTACTTTGGTTCAAATAGTTATTGTAATTGTAACTTTGACTCTGTTGGGTCAAGATGTCAATAGGCGAGTTCAAACTGTGTCTCTGGAATTTATTCTGTTGTTCCCGATCCCTTAAGATCACCGGACCAGAACTTCCAGCCCCACGATGTCTGGCTTGACTTTGATGATGGATATGTGAACTGCTGCTACTACTGCTAGTAGCAGTGCCCCCTCCACTCGCACATGATGTAGACGTGCACAAACTACTGGTGCTGGTGCTTTGCAGTGGAAGTTTAGTGCTCGTGGGGAATTCGTAGTAATCCTCGTGATGCGATTGTGTGGCTCTAACAAGAGACACTGTTGTGTCATTTGCGTCGGATGGGAGCGAGCGTTTCGGGCCATACACGAACGGATTGAAATTTACTGTGACACGAGAAAAGACATCAGTCACTATTGTGCAATTAAATCTCAGACGCAATGAGTAAAAGTTGCAATAGTAATGTAATTAATTAATTTGACAGGAACCTCAACCAAATCATCATGTATAAAAAAGGCTCAAAAATTTGCTGTCAAATTAACTGAAATTACTATTACTAATTATTCTCATTGTGTAAAAAGTAAAAATGATTATTAGAAACCGAAGCCCTTATTGATTTATGAGGCTACTCGGTTTTATTATTATTTCATTACCAAATTGCCATTCTGCCTCCACGGTGGAGGTCGATGTTTTCGATGTGGAGCCCGAAGAGGACTCATTGTGAGTCTTATTAAGCGTCTGTTTCCGCCGTTTAATTCGAGTCTTGAGATTATGCATTCGTTCACTGTATTCTGTTAACCACATCACTTCAATTTAACTTACAGCATTCACCTTACTTAACTTTTGCTTTTGTATATGTATACGAACGTGCTTGGCTTACTACAACATAAAGAAGTAATTTAGCTTTGGTTAATTCGCCCACAGAAACCAACTACGAAAACAAGAGCACAAATTCATTTAGAATTGTAATACAATCAACAATGGTGAATAGTGGGTTACACTAGAACAAACACGATTGCAGTACAGATTACAATCGTCCATAGCTACAAATGACAAACAATACATTGCAGACACAAACAATATTACTCAGTCAGTAGTAGTATTTAGGTAGAAAATCACGGAGGAAATTCAGTTTGCAAACAAAAACAACACCACAGCGAAGAGAGATTACGAAAACACATGTACTACGAAATATCACTTCCTTTCCCAACGTTACAAACAGTCCACTCGATTAAACAGACAAACCCACGAAAGTTAAAGACAAATCCAATTAGTTCACTCTGTGATTGGGAGTGTTTGTGTGAAATCAATCCCAGCGTAGCCAGCAAAACAATAGCGAATGTGGTATTTCGATTGGGATCACAAAATGTATTCGGTGTCAGACACAAACATAACAAAGCATCAGCAACACTTAAGTGACACATACAAATAGTAGATAGTACTGCACAATAATTAGTGTGGAAACAAATGAAGAAACTCACGTAATTCAATTCGCTGGTTCACGTTTCGTGTTGCCACTCACAAGTTACTGGAAATGTGACTGGGGCTACACAGATTTGGTTACAAATCGAGGGAATACAACAAAGAATATAGAACACACCAGGGAATACTAATTTTTACAAACCGTACGCACACCGCACTATATTTATTCCACTACAACACAGATATTCCAGTGCGTTCTTGTGAAAAGAACACCCAGCACTATTTTTATGATCCACGGAAATAGCCTGGAGCGCGTAACAGCGCTGGAGAAGCCGAGAGGAGGAATGAACTGTGATTGGAAAATTAGTCAACAATACGACTCTGCCTGCTTCACTAGTAGTTTACAGTGCAGAGGAGGGTGATGGTGTTCAGCCAACGATTACATCTATCGGAACTTGTCACCTAAAAGTGACTTTTATAAGTTGAACGAGAAGTAAGCACAGCAACAAAGTCAATTGTCGTTCGCCGTAGTCGTATCGTAACGCAACGAATAGCACAGCAGAGATTGAGACTGAACTACACCGATGACTTGACTACCAATGCGTGCACAACACAACTGACAAAAGCCGACCGAACCAACAACGAAACAGCGACGTCAAGTTAACTCAACTCAACGAAAGTTAATTCAGTCAGCAGTCAGTACACAACAAGAACAACCAACTGAAGCCACATAACGTATGTGTATACTGCTTGATAGATATACAAGACACTTGAACAAAACCCCCTCCCTCAACTTTTAACATTACGTGGAATCCAAACACACGTACGTACATATCCAATGGCTAGTAAGTACATGTACACAGCACAGAGAATGCAACTATAAAATAGTACACGTACGGATGGGCACTAAATACTCTTCGCATTGCACTGCACTCACTTTACATCTACCTAATCCAACCATAAAAACGTATGCTGCATCTTGTCTAATACTTACTACAGCAACTGCTAGGCAAGTGATCCAACTCTCGTCCTATTCACCATATGACATGCAGTATGTAATGTATAATGCACCGTGAAGCAACAGAAACGACCATGTCAAACCAACGAGAAAAATATAATAACATGCTTTTAAGCAGAATTTTTTGACAAAAATTTTGTAGACACAGAGTAGGAATATGTGTAGTTATTTTTATGTTTGTGGTTATATTACTAAATGTAGCTTGACTTGTTCATGTAAAAGCTAAGCTATAAGCTTCTACAGATTTGCATTCAAAGATACATATTGTTGGAGGAGATTTATCTAGATATCTATCTACCTGTTATGTTAGCAGATGATGAAAGAAATTATGGGTTTCAGTTTCGAAGTACAATACAGTTGGTGTACCTAAAAGGTACTTATCTGCACTGTTAAATCTAACTCTACAAACTTCTCCCTAACTATTACAGCACAAAGAGCGTCTTTCTTTCAGCCATAGTCTTGTAGTAATGACAAAAAGACCAATAGCAGTGCATAAACAAAAGGACAGGACTCAGACAACTAGACAGAGACGCCGACTCATGATTCTCTGCCGTTGAGGTGCATCGTTTTCGTAGTCCAGTGTCTGTCTACTGCTGCAATGTTTTCATTTCATTTGTAGGGATATCTGTGTATGTACGTTCATTCCATTCGGCAGCCGGCTGCTACTATTCATGCCTAATTGCCTTGAGAAATTCGCAATTGCAAAAAATTAAGAGGGAGGCAGTTACAGTAAAACGGCCGACTCTTGTCCGTCTCCGCTCATGTATACATACAGTACAGATGTACAGTACACTAAATTACATATACACAAATCTACAGCAGTTATAGAGTTCTACTCATCACCCAGTGCTACAGTAGGAACAAAGAACTGTCATTGTGTTGATGCTTTATCGCAGATTTCCATTCTACCGGCACACTGCTAGACACTGATTGCAAATGTTCTCATGAAAATTGCATTAACATTTTGTTCGTACCAAATGCAAAGACACGTCTCATGTATTAACATAATCCGTCATCACATAATGAGTCACTACTGAAGAATGCAAGAGAGTAATTTTCGGTTTTAAGTACTAACTAGAAAAATAGTTTCGTCTTTATCTGCATAGCAAATTGAAGCCTGCTATATACTACAGCCATGAGTCGAGGGGAACATCACTTACTCTCAGAAAGGAACATTACATACACAACATATCTCCTTATCTACTAATTTGTCCGTAGAAATATAGTAAACACAGTTTACGTACCAAATTGGCAGTAGTATGAAACGCACCACTACTTTGAATGACGGTTTGAAAGTACTCAAACCTAAACATTGGACCTGCTTTTTCTTTCCCTTAACTAATAAACAACACGGAACGACTCATATGGGTTCAATGTTCATGATAGGGCGACAAAAAATTAAAGAACATGAACCACTGCACAATTCTCTCCTTTTGCCAATTTATCAAGGCAAACATGGAAAATAACTAAAGTTTAACGATTGCTTGTAATAGACTTGTCTGACTTATAACTTGCATTATCTCGGCTCATGTACTAAGTAATATTTAATAATTTCCATGTTACATAAATGCACTTCAATGCATAAATAATTTATGTCGTTACAGAGTATGTGGTCGCCATTGACTCTGCCTAAAATGTCGAAGGTGGAATGTAGCAAGCCGAGAATAAGGTTTGTCTTCATATCACACTGTGGTGGCAGGGAGGGGAAACCATTGAAACCAATCTGGAAGGAATATTGCCAACGAACAAGTCAAAGCAAGTCTATTTTTCCTTCCTCCCTTATCGACTGACTTACAAGAAAGCCAAGTGAAGACGCTTCTTCTACTTTTACGAGTTCTAGCGCGCAATAAAGTCAGTGGTAATCATTTCCGTTCTTGTGTAGCACACACGATCAGGTGGAAATTGGCAGATTCCATTCCACGTACAGCAATCATTAGCCATATTACTATAACCAACAATACGTCCAAGTCTCGCTGTGTTATGTCATTTTACATTACATAATGTTACAACTACGTGTCGTGCCCTGCTCCTCTCAACTACTAGTACATACTATGTAAGCCCTGTCTACTCAAAAAGTTTTACCAACATTTCTACTAGAGTCAAGGCGCACCTCCTACTATTTTCTTTCTAACCTTCATTCGGCCTGTCTCTCCTTGTCATACTCATCTCAGTTACTTTGAGCGTCTTCCTAAAACAACGAGCCGACGGAGCGCATTGCAACGTAAAGTTAATTTAACAGATAGCGCCTATAGGTAATAATAGTGGCTACACTTTTCTCTAAATTCCATTCCAGCTGCACTGTTCACAAAGCGTACCGTCGTCGTCGCGTCACCGTCAACCCATCTCTTGCTTCGTAGGTTCTAGTATACAGCTTTAAGTTGCATACTCCATTCTGTCGCCCGTGTCCTACGCTACATTGAATTTCATTCTATTCAACTGACGGAAAATTATAGAAATGTTCCTCTACAATCTCATTCCGCTTGTATGCACAGTCAAAATGGACTTGAACACGAGACAAGGCAAGGCGTTACGCGTCAAAATGAACAGCAAGCACACTAACTGAGGGAGTACGTAAAAGTTAATGTTTGACACAATTCAACCACTAACATTAAAGCTACTCATCTAAGTACGCCAACTGTGAAAGAACTGCTATGTGCAAATTACAAGTATCCACTACACTCCTACGTTATTACCAGAACATCCTTCCACACTGTCTATCTATTCAAGTGAAACATGTAAATAGGTATCTCTATGTGTATGTTGTTACACCAAGACAATAATAGCGTGTGCAATCAACAAGGCATCTAAAGTTGTTGTCTAATGAGGTGTAGTCTGTACTGTACTCAAACTTAGCTCTATTCGTACACACATTACACAAATTGCTGGGCAAATATTATAGGCTGCTGCTGGTAAACAGAACTTATATGGGAAAAGGGTAAATGCAATTTGAACCTAACATCTACTGACTCACTGAATGCTTGAACAGAACAACTTACACATAACGCAAGAAAAGAACTACTCTCGTCCACGCAAAACAACAGAAGAATACTTATAGAAAAATATACACGCGAATACAAAACATGACATAACATACGACAACCACTTCCCTGAGGCTTTGAGTGTGAATATTTCCCTACAAAAATTCAAAAATTTCAGTATAGAACGCGATTTGGTATTACTATCCGGTGTATTGCCTTGTCTCTCACTCTCTGTGCTTTTTCGTTATTTGCTAGGTCTGAGGTTGTGTACTAGTCAGTCTCCTGATGGTCATACAAAGCTCAAATGTAGCCTGTTTTTCATCTATGTAAATTGCTTGTGTTACGTTACGACTACGGCTCTCGGCTTCCTCTCTCTCCACAACAGTCAAAGCTTAAAGCTCAACCAACCACACCAACACCACCAAAAAATCAACAAGGAACAAAGACGACAAGAGACTTGGACTTTCTTTTCCTCTTCTATTGTGCTCCGTTGTCATTCAATTCGCGTAACAGCTATAAATTTATACGAGCAAACACTAGCTCACTATTTTACACAGACGCACGCAGGCCATCACTATGCTACTGAAGTGAACTGACTACCAAATCCGCTTCGTTACATTGCATTAAAATATTCGACTTCAGAGCTCAGAGTCACAGAACAGAACGTAACACCAACAGTCAGAGCTTCTTTATTCCATTTAGATCGAATATTCACAGGGCATCCGTTCCGCCATCATTTCACATAGAGTACACACACACACACACACACACAAACACTACTAGCATATAGTAGCACTGAACAACAACACTGTTATCTTCCTTAACTCACGCAGGACTCTGCTCTCAAAATAAATACATACGGCACAATCCAAATTCAATACAATTCTTTCTGTATTCTCTACACATTCTTTACACTGTACTACCACTGCTATAGTCTTGGCATGTGTACTCAAGGAACAGTTACTACATTCGTAATTCCAACGTCTTCTCTCTTCCCCACGAACAGAAGATAACAATATTTTCCATTTACTACAAGAATAGTGAGACACTTGCATCAATACACCCTCTCAGGCAAACGAACTTTGTTTCAGACACTACTCACTACCATACGAATTTTATATTTCGAATATTCTGCAGTCACAATCCCATTGTTAGTTTACTCAAATCAGAATATTTCATACGTAGGCCAATTTCGATGGATATGTACTGTGTAAGAAGATTCAGTCTTTTGTAAACACTATTGCATTTATATTTTATATCTCTCTGCATGTATACAGTGCAATACACCATTCACATCGAATCTTTTGAAAATTAATCATACTTTCAGTCTTCAAATGTCTTCCAGTATATAAGCAGCTGGCGATATCATTAAAGAATGGATAAATAATACACAAATGGTACATTATTATCTGTGAACCATAGTTCATTCAGACCGAAATGTCAACACAACTCACGAGGCAAAGTCGACGTTGTTTATTAATGTCTCTCCACCACGTTTAGCAAGTGTCACAAACAGTTAGTTATAGTTGATTCTCTTTTCTCGATTCGTTCAACTGCATATCAAAGGACAAGATTACGATTTCCATGCGTAGCGCACCACTAACTAAGTTAGTAAATGTCGACCCTTGGTATTCTCGGAACGTCTGCGGATACCAGTCAGGCTTCTGGACTACACTTTTATTTATTTACTTTTACAGTAACTTAATACCTGTCACCTTAAAAACCGTACCACAACAAATAGAGAACACTTTATGCTATTCAAAAATGATTCAGCTAAAATCCCAGGCTAGAAAACAAATATATCTGTTGGGTTCATCACAAATGACCGTTCAAACAGACACACAAACAGAGTGATTGTGAGTACGGAATGGAAACACCAAATTCATACCCACACACTAACTAAATTGCATTTCTTTCCTTCACTAAGCATTATCTTCTCACGCTCATATCCTCACTTACACAACAGAACCACTCTAATCTAACTTGTTTGCTTGCTTATGCTTAGCCACGATGCACATTCCAAGAAGAGATATTCCTGCCCGTTGCTTCTCCAGTTCCACTCAAATCCACCCTCTTCTTCCTTTCAGTAATGAAATGCAGTATTTTCCACTCAGCCTCTCTACCCGACGCTGAGACAATATATTCACTAACCCTTTGCTCATTTTGTGTATAGTTCATATAACAAATATATAGGAAACAACTGGAAATCAGTTGCACACATTCGAGAAGAGATGTGCCCAGCCAGCTGCAACGCTGTGTCTGCACTTCAAGTAATAAACAGTGTGAGCTCTAGCTCGTGGTCAAACATTGTCCATGTATTATGAAGCAGGAAAGAAAACAACAGATTGGAGTCGTCGAGCACAATGGTGTACAACTCTGCCACATCACTCTACTGCCTCCCCAGTGCATACACACACAACCTACTAAAGTATTCCTATGTCAATTCACTTCGCATACGTTAAATACACACTCCGAAATGGCATTCGAACATTCGAGTGTAAGTCAAGTGTAGCAAAACATACGTATTTATCTACACACACCACACACATACCCACAGCAATTTCGTAAGATTACATTGTACATTTTCTACAGATCTGATACTCTAATCAAATCAAACCACATAAAAGTAAATCCAATTCACCTCATTCTGTCCATTTTGCACTGATCGTTACTCTATTCCACTTACAAAACAATATTATATGGCCGCAACATTGTTATTCAGTGTTCATACCGCTTAGCATCACGTACGCACACTGTGAATTTAAAAATAATGTTTCACAGTTTTGTGTTACATTGTTATCCACTTTTATTTAGGTGCAGCACAAATTGTTTTGTTTTTTGATCTGGGATGCTTCGTCGAGCGGTTTGGTCAGCAAGGGTTTTACATTTGCAACGTTGTGCTTGAATGGACCGGTTCACTACAATTCAATCACTTCCCTTTTGCAATAGGAAATCACTGCTCTATAGTATAAAGTATTGTGTGTAGTGTAGTTTTTGGGCAGGGCCAACACAATCATAAATCGGTAGCTAACCAGAGTCACAAGAAGCAATTTTCCGTTGTCACTAATTCTAAAGTTACAGTCCTGTTTGGTAGATAAAGCCTAGCGGACCTTTACGGTGGTTGTAGAGGGTCCTTCTGACTAAGAGACAGAAAATAGAATGAAATGGAAATGTACAGAGTACAGAGAGTAACTTTTTACTCTGGCTTGTGTATTGAATGATGAGAGTTTAGCAAATCGGTAGGAAAAATTGGAACAACTACACACTGTGTAATACACCCAAAGGCAGCTGTTAAACCCCGAACATAATACGTATTTATGTTGTAGCACTACCACTGTATGTACTGAGAGTTAAAGTAGATTTAAGGCTGACTATGAGAGACTTGTCTTCGTAAGCTGTACATAAGTCTACCCACTCCAATCGGCCAATGGAATATAGTAAAATAGACCTCCGGGCAGGGAAGCCACACTGCACTGATACGCGAGTAACGATGAATTTTGAACCTAGTTCTGTCTGGCACTAGAACCTCTGACAATCTTACGTACAGGAAGGCCTAGATATAGCTCTTATGTATTTTCTAAATCGTGTCCCAAGATCATATAGGTAACTACTTATACATATATATTTAAAAGAAGTAAAACATAAACACATCCATATAAAGTATATTAGTATTTCATCTGTATTTTTTGTAATGTGTATAATAGACAGACCATTAGTATTAGTACATGCACACAGTGTATGTATGTGTGCAATGTAGAGTGCACTGCAAGTGAAAAAGGGAAGAAAAGAAAAGAGCAGAGCCGAGGGAAGACTGACTGACAGACCGTGATCGTGGCTCCTTTGGTTCATTCGTTCCTTCTTTCAGCTCCAAGCACTTTCATACGACAGATATAATACATGAGTGCTAGGCGCGTAATCTATATAGAACTGTGATAGAAGTATACATTGTACACTTCTATAAGTGTACTCCCTTCGAGAAAGACTGGTCCAGGAAAAATTTTCTACTCTGAGACCTCGTTGACTTGACCGGAGTACTCCTACACTTCAACAACAGCGTATGTTCTGCGTAATGAAACGCTTCACAAAAATCCCTTCAAGAGGGGGCAAAAGCACACATGAAACTTATTATTATGGCACATGCTTGATTCTACTATATAGCTTTAGATGCTAGTACATCCATTAATATAACTAACCAAGTTAGCTGAGACGATAAATATGGGCAGAGTAGATGTGAGACCGACTTATTTGAATAATATTTCGGTTTTCTTCAATCATTGACCCCAATTATTAATGTATTCACTAGAATTAACCCTGAACTTTAAGTTAGTTAACATTGTTGGGCACCTTCCAGCGTATTTTGACTACATGCCCAATTCAATTGTAGGCGTAACGTTATGTTGATTACAGATCCAACTAGTACAACTGAATTCATGGGTATACAGTATACATATCCACATTGCATAATTAATTAAGTTTAATTCAATTGGTGTATACTAGTTTAAAATACCAATTGAGTTAAAAGGTTTTGGGAAAATACTTTATTTGATTCCAATCTCACCAGTCCCATGTCTACTAAGGCAATGTAGTTTATGACATGGCTCGTAATATCCTTGACTTGGAACGAGAATACTTAACTTGGCACTATGATATAAACGTACCAGGAGGATTGTCTTGCCTTGGAAGAGGGACTTTGTTGCTGCTGCTTCCACTCTGAGTCTGCTAGGGCACGTAAAGTTGAAAGGCTTAAGGGCATTCGCAAGTGTACAGACAAGACAAAGCATCTCATTCCCGAGTGAAGAAAAATCATTTGTTCTTTGAACGACCCGACCAGACGAGCAAACTGTTAACTTCTCTCACGGATCACCCTTGCACTTGCTCCTTCACTCATCACATCTCATCACATCATTTCGTAATATTATACAGCTGTACATTGATTCTAGTGTCAAAGTCAAAGCCAAGTTGTGGAGCCTTAAAAATAACGACAAGTCACTGTCTGCAGACAAAATAATACCATAGTACACATCTTGCCAATTTTATCCTTCAGACATTAAAGGTCATGTGCAGCAACGACAGGCTACACACTTTTTATACAGTATATTTTTTCACAATATCACAGACGTAATAAAACTTACTATATACTCTTTAACTTGTTACAATATTTTCCTACCCCAGACAAAATATGTGGCTATATGTGTTTGCACGTGCATACTCTGTTCTTTGCTGTTTTCCCCTAACTGTTTCGCTAAACACATTTATCAAATTTAAGTCATCTTCAATGTGGATACCTATATGTACGTATTAATAATTGCATAAAGCTGCTTATACTTGCACAGGTTTTTCCTCATACGAAAATAATTAGATTCTCTCCCAACTAATTACTTTCTGCATTTGTTTTTAATACCTGTTTCATGTCATATTATGTTTCCTTGACTTATTAACATAATGCCTATATTATTATTCTCTCCTGATTTTACAGACCAATGCGTGGGGTAAAGTTTGAATTACTTTAAGCCGGTACAAGAATAATTAGTTCTAATATCATCAAGCTTTCGAAGCCACCAGGGCAATCCGTAGAAACTCGTGCTAACTGCCGCCTTAATAACCCTCCCCATCTTGCCCTAATAATGTTTAGTGGCTAATAAACCGAACTTTCCGTTCAATTGCATTATTCCTAGTGTGTCCTGCACACATTTTGCTATAAATAGAATTACACGAAGTACCCTCGAATAGTGTCTCCCAAAGTGTCTTCCATGCATTATTATAAGGTTGGTAAACAACGTAATGGAATAAGTACATAAAATAAATACGTAATAACAAGTCAGAAATCCATTTAAATCCCTATAATGACATATTATTGCCAGTAGACAATAAACAAAGGTAGGAACAAAAGCTAAATTCTATCCTCTCTCCCTTTATATATCTGCAGCTACATATATATGAACAATAACATACTCTTCCTTCCGTCTGTCAATGTAGTAATCCTAATGCCAAATATAAGCTCCCGTTGTGCAAAGACGGAAGTGAAGTGGAGGTAGGAGCTGTAATGTTGTAATAAGGGGGATTAGGATTTATTACCATAGATTATTGTTTGCGTAGTCGTACTAGTAGTAGGAGTAGGGAGTAGGACTGCAAGTACGCAGCAACAACACATAAAGGCACAAAAGAATCACCATAATGGCTAGTAAGTGAGAAGTGGAAGCCAAACCAAACTTTGTAGAATTAGAAAACGTGGATGTGGGAAAATCCAACCTTCCAAACTTCAAACACGTATCCTATATACTGCTTAAATATATATCTGGTCGTATTGGCAGTTTTCCTCTCCATAGTTTATTTATATTATATTTCACTTCCCATTTTCCCTCTCCCACCCTACCACACACCTTTGTAAATATTATATGCGCAGTCCCCCTTGTATGTCACGACGAAATGTACACGATCGCTTTTCCACTAGGCCATACAAATTGTAAATAGTAATGGTAGTGACGGGTTCCTCTTAATTTAGAACTGAACCAAAAAAACTAACATGACAACAAGTGCAGAAGCATTAAAGCATTAACAAACAAAACTACTTAAACGAACGCATCAACGGATTCAAGAACAGCAAATTTATATATATATAAGTGGTCGCCAACAAACAACTACATCCGATGGACCTCTAGACAAACCATCCCCACCAAGTTCACGAATCGACTGAATTGACTGACAGACAGACATGACACTCGGTGAGAACGGAAATGAGTAAGAAAAGTAAATGGCAACTGACAACACTGCATTGCCTTGCCTTCCTCAAAACTCCACACTCTATAACTACTTACTTTATTTCGTTTAAAATACACAACAACAGGACAAAACGCTTAAATTGGTTTCAAACCCACAACACTGCCATATATTATTGTGTGCAGATGACACTCGTTAGCATTTGCTTTTCAACATGTCAAACTTATCTCATGAATCACAATTGTAAACAAATAGATTTCCTCTACACAGCAGTCACATATGTAGAATGATGTATGTATGTAATATTCCCAGAACGGTTAAAATGAATGTGGAGTTAATTTAGTTCACGGTGTTGCATAACGCAGAACCATATTTAGTATAATATTTTAATTATGAGGCAACAAGGGAAAATAAGTAGAAATTTTCATATGTCACAATGTTGCAGTTTTTTGGAAGTAATGCAGTCAGTCCTAACTATTTGATTTCATCATATTAGCCAGAATAGCGGATGATTTCATTACTAAAAAGCGCATATGTATCTACAAACAGAGAGTAGAGCGGAAATTGGTTCGGATTACGGGTACCTACACAAAAGGGTGAAATGTTGAAGAAATACAAGCTTGTACTTATGAATAAAGATAGCAAAACCTATCTGTTTAATTATTAATAGAACGCTGTTGGACCCATCTAGAAAGGAAGCACATATTTGTTTTTTTCCAATTTTACCCATTTCAGCTATTTTGGAAAAATGGAAAGAGCAGTTGACTCCACACTTAGCCCACTTCCCAAATAAATAAAATGGAGACGACCACTTACAAATTAAACCATGGGGTGAGAAATGGGCGACTTGACCTCGAGCTATTCCTTCTCAAGTGTCCCAGATATTGCACACAGGAGCAAACTGGCAAACATATAGAGATAAAACACACGCTTTCCCTATTGTCAAGTTTCTGAGGCACTCCTTACATTTTATATTCAATTTAATTTCCATTTCTATCTTCCAGACGGTGACTAGATTCGACTGACTAGCCTCTATTCACAGGCGATATTATAGAGCAAAGTAGCTGAGTCAGATACGAGAAAGTCAAGCAAGTTTGCTATCAAAGGATGTAGATCGCCTACTACTACCTCCCTCCTACCTCCATGCTCCAGCTACCTAAAACAGATATATATATTCTCCATTTCTCGCATTGCACAAACGGAATCTAAAGAAAAGGCATCTCGGAAAAAAGAAAAAGTCTTTGCTTCTTCCTACGAATTCATGTCGTATTCACAGTGCACGGTAGTTTACGGAGCTAACATACCTATAGCTATTAGCGCATTCATGTGTACTACTACCCACCCTTCTAGCATATTTCTATGTAGTACCAGGAGAGTAAGTCCAGCCAAACGAATCCCAACTGAACCAGCATAGAGCAGCAGAAAGATTTACTCTGCAGACGATCCTCATTTTTATTTAATCTAATATATCATCTTCTCGTCCAATTTTCTCTTTTCTCTATCCTTCTCATATAGCTATACACAAACTCTATCTGTAGGTATGTATCTACATACCTACAGCATGTTCATATACTATAACCAACGACGACCTGTATAATAAACTGCTCTCTGTATAACTCGTACCATTTCATTTCTTTTCATTCCACAGGGTTGATGGCAGTGCACGACTTAAGGTCCATACCTGGACAGAAAGATCCGATCCCACTATCACATTACATTGTACCTTGCAGTAGTAGTATTAGGAACATCCTTTCTCTCCTTACACACACTTTTAATACATAAAACTCACGCCCTAATATTTTTCTCTTCTTCACAGAAAACTGAAAAGAACTAAACTTTTTCTTGTATTATTACGACGAGGCCAGTTCAGCGAGACCATCCCTTAGCGCATGATGATGATTAAGCACTTATACTAAATATGATTATCATACATATGAACTATATCGTGATATGTAAGTAAATACATTTTAGTGTAATATTCCTTAAGTTACAATATAAGGTAACTTAGAATTGTCCAGTAAGAAAAAGATGAAAAAAGTTAGAGCTAAAGGCAACGACTTTTTTTTGCTCTTCCAGCAGCAAGTACACACTTACATAATACATACTCGTATACTCTTCGCAGAGATGCTTCTACTAAGGGGTTTCGATGCACTGCATGAACGATGCTGTACACTAAGGTTCTTTTCTTCCTCAATCGACTTGACATCAACTGTGAACATCAACATCCTCCTCAACAACGAATGGAGTGGTTAAACGGCGTAATATGCAATGCAATGTTCACATCTAAAGAAATAAGTATCTTGCACACCTTCTTCACAGTAATTCCCCCTATTATTACACACGAGTAATGCAGTAACTCTCTTGTTCATGTTTATATCACTTGTATACCATGCACATGAAAATGCATTCGGATATGCATATCACATTTTACACGATATTATTATAGCCCTTCGGAAGATTTGACTCTGCACTACCTACAGTCATTTCTCACGTGTTACATTATGTGTTTTACTTTACATCACTTTTACCATGGATATTTCTTCAAGCAGATGCATGAAAAGTTATGGACCTGTTTGACAAAAAACGGCCTTCGTGAGCACTTTTTCCTATTTATTCTTTTATGTGTACGTTTGGGTATATTACAGTGCATCATGCTTACATCGTACTGTACCTACACAAAGTGAGCACTGTAAGTCTAACGCTCTATATACATACACAGAAAGATCACGCTATGTTGTATAGCGAGTACACCATGCCAAACTATGAGGCTTTAAAAATTGGTATTACAAGTGTATAAAATGAGAGCCAATAGTTATACTTACGTAAAGCTTCCCATTTCTTGCTAGGGAAGAACAAGGAAGGAAGCAGCAATACATTTATCCCTAATCCTATCATATGTACACGGACGTATACATTCGACGACTACATACATGCATGTACTACTGGCACGATATTTCTTACACACGTCCTTTTGGTACGTATTTAGATTGTATTTAGGAAACGAACGTCAAGCTGAGACAGCTTAAGTTCTCTTTTCGTTGTACAGTCTCATCTAGTAGCTTTGTTTTACACTAACTTTTCCCGTCTTTCTGATCTACCAAAGTGTTTGCTTGCTTTTCTTTCGTCAGATCGAGTCTGGCCTCCAGACCAATACATCCTAACATAACTCTGACAAAGAAATCATACTCTACCTTTGCTCCAGCAGTTCAACCAGCAGCACTTTTTCTTACATCAAACACAACAGACTTTAGAAGTAGACACATAAATTTCATTGGTGCACATCGTGATAGTTATCAAATGCCTCCGGCTAAATGATTCCTCAGCCCAATCAATTTTAAAAAGGTTTGAGCTCAGAATTCGAACTGCAATTATATATAGGTCCATGTTTTTTGCGTTTACTTTAGCCACTGTTATAAATTCATATTAGGACGAATTCTGAAAACCTGTCTTTTGATATTATATTTATGTAGATAGATACGTTGCCGTCCTACAATTCAAACAATTTTATTCCGACTTTCTTTTAGACCACCATGATGCATTCTGCATACGATTCACGATTTGCATTTCCTTGTTAACAGATTTTACCCCTTTTCGCTCAAGACAAGAAGACAAATGTTAAATCCCCATTGAAATTCAATCGAAAACATTCATCATCCATTACAAGAAGGGAGTGGCATACATTTCAACGCATTTCAATATCCAGCAACCAACTCGAGAAGATTTACAAGTGCATGAATTTTTAAATTTACCGTGCCATCATTTGGATAATTCATGGGGAACCACGATTTCACAATTTCAGGTACAATTGTGCAAAAAAACGTATTTATTTACAATAAAATAATATAGTAAATTATAGTAAAAGTGTCATATATGATGTATATACCGTACGAAGTCAAAGATGCTTACGATGATCTCACCAAAAATATGTCAAATTGCGCTTGAGAGCGTCACAGACAGATAACCTAATGTTAACTGCATCGACTTATGAAATGTACTAATAATATCCATGACGTTATTGACTTGGATGTATGGGCAAAAGGAAGAACAAGACCAAGGACACGACAATGTTTAATAAAATTGTCGACCTCATAACTTAACTAACAAGTTATAAAACTGCGACCATCACGGAGAGTACTACGGCGCAACAAAACCTGTCAATGTTTTTCCTACACACGCGAACACTGTATTACTTGGTTACAGTGCATTCGAGTAAGTGTGCTTGAGTGAATCCATTTAATGCTTTTCAATTTTACCAACGACTTAAAAAAGGATCAACTCAACATTCACATATAAGTCCATGTATATAGACACATACTTTCTCTGCACTTACTGCTCTGCTACTAACATACAGCCATTACTCTAAAAGAAAGCGTATCGGATATCCCTTTATTTCTCAGCAGCTGCCTTCCTGACTGTTATATGGATGATAAGCTCTCTTTACTGACACAGCTTTTAAAAGTGCTTGTGTAACAGAAGCACCGATAATTCATAAGTTTTTTTTTGCAAAACGACATCCCTATCTAACCTAAATAGAACATTTGTGTCTGTTGTACCTTCAGTATATAGTGAGCTCTCTTGTACTCTGCTCTGGCACAACTACCTTCTGGGCCTTCAACGTAATTGGAGTGGCATGGGGTTTTAATGCACTACGTAGGTAACAAGGAGACTCGTGTATCTTGACTGTACAAAGAGCAAAGTAGCAACAGAAATCAAAGCGACCTCAATGTCGAGCCTAGCAGCTTTATCGCTTCAAGACAACAATTTAACTTGTAAACTGTAAGTATTTACATATAGCTTATTTATTACCAGCATGCCATGGCATGGCACGAGGCAAACATAACCGGTGATTCAAAAGTAAATGAAATTTTATTTAACATTTTTTCAAACTACGTTATTTGTAATTGTAGTACCTAAGAAAAGAATCTATCTAATGCATTGCCAGAATGAATTATGAGCCACATTAAGTACCATTCATAAATGTATATTGCCCATGTAATTTGTAATAAACTTGTGTGTACACATTCAAAATAGGCCAGAAAATTTGGAAATGTCTCTAAACAATTAATAAACTTTTACAGTTTCTAGCTTACTAAACACAGTTGTAGGAAACCCTTCAAGGGAATGCAATCATTAGGCAATTAAAATATGCGTAGCTTGAGTTTGTGCGTGTACAAATCCACAGTTTATGATGTGTGCATAAGTATGCGTACAAGAATTTATTAAAATTTAATTGTGAGCGCACATACACTATATTATTTTTCCGAGAGTCGTGAATTCTCATTATGGGTAAATAAATTCCAGGCTGGATATTCTTAGCAGAACAGTCGTACAGGGAATAGAGTTCTAGCAAACTTTTGGCATGTTATTATATCTTCGTAAAAGATGTAGAATACACAATAAACAATTAACTATAAAATTACATGCAGACAGAGAAAGACCTTCTATCCACGTTTGTCTGCTGAGCATGTATCCCAAAACCAAAGAAAAATTTCCATTTTATCGATTTATTACAAATGCAGATAGCATTAAATCCTAATACATATATACAGTAAAAGTAGGTATTTACATTCGCTGAATATATGAGATAAGGAATTTACAAAAGATATGCAAACTCACAATCAGTCGATGTACCTACACATTATATGGGAAGGCTGAAACGCACAGTACAATGATCTGATCGTTTTCGGTGGATATCCGAGAACATAAATACACATCACTTAATCTCCTCCCAATTTACCATATGGAATATCCACTACTTACAAATTTATAAATGCTAATACGCGTACCTGAGCCAGAAGCATTATTCGAGCTGGAAGAATTGGAGTTACCCCATAAGGGCAACTTCAACAGCTTTTTAAAGCTGCTACTCCTCTTCAGCGAGCCGGTCCTTCCATCATGATGATGTTCCATATAGGCTGCCTGCTGCTGCACATCCATCCACTTCATATAGAAAGCTCGTTTGCAACTTTGTCACTCACACACGACGAGAGCATCAATTTTTATTCAACACAGCACAACTTGCTTTCTGTTTCTTTGTTTGCATAGCTAATTGTCCGGCTGTTGCTGACAAGGCTATTTTTGTTACTAACAATTATCACTTGATATTGTAATACAATATTCAATCTAATATGTTTCCTTGTTATGCGTCGTCATCATCAGTATTTTTCTTAGAAAAAAAGTTCAATGATTTAATGCGCTGACGTTTATAAATCGAAAATGTTTCTGTATTTCAAATTATCAACAGTATGAATCCATAAATATGAACTTTCCGCTGAATTGCCAGAACAGCCTGAACTTTTGCCTTACACCCAAGTGAGAAACATACGGCCAAGTTAATACTCTGCTTTCAGCTTCGTTGAGCAATTATTGGTTTTCTCATCTTCACTCTGGTGCGAGTAACTTCTTTTTCTTAAATTGCATTCCACAGACATTTATCACACGCTATGATTTATTTTCGCACTCGAGAGCGTAGCGTAGCGGTCGGTAGCTTATGTTACAAAACACCTGACTTTGCTTATAACTTGAAGAACTTCACCACAAGAAGCATATTATTTTTAAGCCATGAAATGGCAAGACGATATCTCTATCCTTCAATTTCACAAAGGATGAACAAACACTATTGTATAACCATCTTCAATTATGGTACAACAATGTTGAGGTTTAAAATTCAGTCGTCATAAGCTTTTAGCAGCTCTATTTTGGAAAAGTCAAAGTTCAGATGCGTTACTCAAAATGTTGAATGTTGCGCTGTATAGTAACGTACAGATAGAAGAAGCACTCAAAACCAATTGTCAGTCGCAAGTTCTCAACAAAAAAACTCCGATTCCAGGTGCTCAGAGGGTGAGCGAAACCTTTTTCTTTGGTTAATCTGATGTGCTTGACTCATTTGCATTTCAATTTCACCCTACTATTTCTGTAGCACACAACTACGACAATACTGATTGTGATCTCGTGAAAAGAAGACGGTAAGGATTGTGCCTTTGTGTTTTGTATGCATATAGTGACGTATCAAATGTTCCATATAAAGGAGTTGAGAGGACTAGATACTAGGTATATGATGTAGTCAATCTGAATACCACATCACAAAGGTAGGTGAAGCGGTTAATAAAACATATTGTAGAAGAAAGGGCGAGTAATTTGGAATAGAATTATCCTTACAGGTTGAAATCCCCGCAGTGAAAGCGTAACGGTACTTGTAATAGTAATTGTGATTTTAATTGACCACAACTGTCACAATTCATCATACAAAATGAATTAATAGAGCACTTGAAAGGTGTCTTCGTCTCTGCTGGCGCACTACAATATCTATACCGTGTAATTCTTTCACCAATGCCGTCCCGTCAACTTGAATAGATGTCTGTGTAGCAATAAAATATAATATCTAGCTTAACAGCGTCCTCCTAGCCTCTATGCGATGATGCTGAATGAAGAGAATTGTGAAAGAGTTCTGTTTAGCCAAAAGCTGCCACGCTTACATTACACAAGGCAACATAAATAGAGATGGAACTGCACTGGATTCTCTACAATATAATGTAGTAGACTGTAGCAGTCGTAATCACTGCCTCACTGCCATTACAATGTTGTGCAGTAGTCAAGTAGTTTTTTTTCCTTTCAACTATGACGCTAAAATTTTATATTTGTGTGTACACGTTATCGTTTCCACACACACACAGAGCGAAGTAGGAAAAGGTAGTCAATGTCTCGTCTCCCCTCGCTCACAAATACAGATGCAAATCCAAGTTCAAATTGAAACTCAAGGGAGTAGCAGTTAAAACCTGACAGAAAGTTTGGCTTTTGGATAAACTTGAAAGTTTGCCTTCGCCTAATCTCTCATGTACACATAGGTACACAATGAATACACAATTCGAACAATAAAGCTACAGATCTTAAAGTAGCTATATAGGCTACGCGCGCGGCTCACAGAGAGATACAAATTGCAATTGCTCAACTCAGTCAAGAGCATTCGACTAGTCACTCACAGTTTCCTACACAGAACGACTGCCGCACTACTCCAATAATGCACTGAATACTTTAGTGTGTAGCTTCTGAAGGCAGCGTACCGATAGATACAGCGCTGAATATATAATACAGTCGAAATATCCAATGGAGTCAATGCAAATGCGATGTTACTCTACCGCTTTACTGTGTCTGTGTGTGTTAGTTTGTGTATTATGGCGTGATGTCAGTAGTTAGTGTATACAGACAAGACGCTTAGATGAATAAACGCGTCCTCCCCTTTTCTTATTTGACTTTTGGCTCACAATTCAATGCAAAGCGAAGATGCCAGTGAGGAAGGTGAAGAAGTGACTAAAAGTTGGCTACTTCCACGGTTTTGTCAAGGTGAAAGGTAATGCAATAATATAGTGTAAAGTAGGTATGTTATGTTTATAACCTACACTATTTATTATACACAGAGTCAACAGCAGCACACACAGAAGAATGGCTGCTGCAACACAACTGAGTCAAATCCAGCCAAATCAAATCCAAACACTGAGCAAGACAAGACAAACTCTGTTGAACTTGCTATTATGCGCCACTCTATATCGCAGAGCAAAGAGGTGATTCTATCATTAACCATGAGTTGTCTTGATTTAACTGCGACTGCATGCACGGATTCTCGTGTAAAGTCAACTCGCACAAAACTGACTCCAAATCAATTTGTTTTACACTGCATACTTGTAATCAGCAAAACAGAGCACATTAGCACATAACAGTACCGACAGAACACAGACTATTCGCAGAGAGACAAAATGTCAGCAGAGTTGTCCCCTCTCAATTATTAGCTGGTTTTCTTGTATCTCCATTTATTGTCATTGCGTTCTTTCTGTGCACCAGATACGCCATAATAGTCAATGCATAGTAGTCTCGATAATATTGGATAAACGTAATCTTGATCGTTGATTCCTTCAGGCAGAGGCAGTGTTGACTTTTATTATATTCTAAAGAGGAATCACACTCCTTCAAATATCAGATGAACCGTCACGAGCACTACCACTACCCTTGCTACTAATAACTATTTAAATGGGCATCGAGCCATTCCCATGTAAGTAAATAGAAAGAGTGTGTAGTGTAGTGTAGGGCCGAGTCAAACTTTCTGCACTGCTAACAGAACCAGGCTACTAGGTAGTCCAGATTGGCTCAATTGATTCGCATGTTGTTGGGCTGGTAATGTTTTCACAAATAACGACAACAGTCCTCCATACGCTGAACATGGCAAAATACAATTCATCAGATCACAAGAACGACAAGCAAGTAGCTACAGAATGATTATAGCTTTCTGATGTGTCAGTCAGTAATGAACACTTTTAGGCCTTTTTCAACAGAAATCCGTTTAGTGAGTCGTTGCACGATCTACGAGCAATGGAAACTAAATAGCTGCAGTGATGAAATCAATTTCATTTCCAACGCGGCGGAATGAATCATTTACTTGCCACCATAATCAAATCAGATGCACTAGTAGTAGTGTACGTTACTCTGCAACTCTAGTGGGGTGCACTCCCACTCTATAGTTACGTATTTATAAATGTATGTATATGTCTGGCTATATAACTGTGCTAACAGCAAATGATGTGAGTAAAGTAAATCCACCGAAATTTACGAATGAATTACGTCCAATCCAATCATCAATGTTACAGCTGAACATTTGTGATGTCGTGTGAATCTACAAAGTACAACACAGTTGTGTGTTATGACGAGAAGTAGTAGTAGGAATGAATATAACCAACATTCCCCTCAGATTCTTCCCAGACATTTAATTCCGCACACATATATCCATGCTAGAAGAAAAAAGTAGTTTTGAGAGATTATATATCTCAATTTGATTAAAAGTTACACGGTACAAGTGCAAAAATTCATTTTAATGTTGAACTAGTTCTCTGACTCACAGCGGGACCACATCGTGTATCCAATAACTGCAACAATTCAGCTAGGTAGACATTGATACATGACTACATACGTCTATATAAGTACGTAATGTCTATGGAAAACAAAATGCAGGTTATGAGATGTGAGATTATTACTTTAGACAGCTTTTTGCAGTAAACGTAAATGCTGTCAAGTTCCATCTCCTTTGCAAGCCACACAAGCAGCAACAAGAACCATAATCATCACATCAACCAGATTGTACAACGCTGTGCACAACTGTTATCATACGTGTATCTCTCTCCCCACACCACAAATCCAAATTAGCAACGTCCTAGGAACAGCGTAACCTGAACTGGAGACTTCTACATCACTGCACAGAGTACAGATACAACAAACCCCCACACACTCGCCGATTCAATTAAATAGAAAACACGGCTGGAAGTAATCACATTTGCTGAACTGCTTGTGCTGCCTTCTTGTATATAATTACAATGTTTTGAAAAGTAAAATATTCAAATGTATTCGACACTAATGGCGAATAGAAATATTGTGCAGACACAAATATCTGATATCATGCAGTAGTCACTGTCTTGTCACAATATGCAGATGTATCACAACTTGCACAGTTGTACACAGAGTGTATGCAACAACGTCAGGTCAGGTGAATGAACAAGTTGACTTTTTGAAGGAGAAACCACACCACTGGTATACGAAAACGTTCAGAGTTCCCAATACCATGTCAATGAGAAGAGCGATGAAGACCAGACCATAAAAAACAGACTCCTTTCGAAAAATCTTCACTAATTCACAAAGTATATGGCTACGTTAATGTGACATACAACTTGAGCCAAAGAAGTAAACTATTTAGGTAGGCATATTATGGTGCATGCCTTGCCCTGTCCTGTGCACCCACTCCTCTCTCACTCTCAAGAAACAGACACGTTTCTCCAGTCTTCTGGTTATC
The DNA here is from genome assembly GCA_019776185.1 of Plutomurus gul. Lineage (NCBI taxonomy): Eukaryota > Metazoa > Arthropoda > Collembola > Entomobryomorpha > Tomoceridae > Plutomurus > Plutomurus gul. The sequence goes on along the minus strand of JABASC010000878.1, from coordinate 2,336 downwards.
TAACAAACTGTTATGGTAAGGTACACAAAGGCTGCTACTGCAGCACCACCACCACCACTACAGCTAGTAATATCTCATTTGAGTGTTTTCTGCAATATAATATATAGTGCAATGTAGTGTGTGTAAATGATGGTAGCCAGTCAAAGGATTGCCAATTCAATGATCAACACAAGTACTCCATCCGAGAAATGTGTCTGTGTATCTTTCAGACGACGACGGCTCCCTAGTAGTAATAGTACGCTATCCCCGGTGAAATTCTATGTAAGTCCAGCTCTGAGCCATGCAGTTTCACTAGTGCTGTCTCTACTCGCTTTTCCTTTTCTCAACTTTATGTTGCTTTGCTTCGCTGTGCTTTGCCATTCCACAATCGTTCGTTTGTATAGTCACGATTCCTATCATCCATCCCTGCTTAGCTTTCTTTGGCTAGCATTGAATGTGCATTGCCTTGGCTCTCTGTCTCTCTCTCTCCATCCTTTCCATACAGCACTACTGCTACATGGCGTAGGAGAAAATGCACAAGCGCCTGGTAGTTCCTTCGATCCGAAATACCCGGCACTTGCTTCTACTACTTTACTACAACTGGCTGGGGCTAACCATACCATTCCTTTCTACTCACACACACACAAAAAGTGTATAGTAAACTAGGGAATGGATTGCTGTCTTAACACACACAGCACATAACCAAGCCGGGTTCTCTTCAACCAACCAACCGACCGGTGCGTTAAACCTCCTTTCTTTCTTACAGAGCACAGAGATAAACCCTCGTCAAGACAAAGACACAAGAAGAAAAACTGCCACTTCTTCATATATTGTATATACCATAGTGGTGTGGTACATGAACTTGTGTACTAATACACAACGTGTACACTATACAAAGTGTGTATGTATGTATATGTGTACTTGCATGTAATATGCTGGAGAGAAGCATCAGGATTGCTCCGTACACGTTCTGTGCTGATATCCCATTCTGATCCAATATTCTCCAAATAACTACCATGAAGGGGAGGAAATTTCACCACCAAAACTAACTACATCCTCCAGTGGCTCTACCACCTACACGAAGTTCGACACCGAATTTTCGTGTATACCTAACAGTATTTATAAGAGGTAAAAGCTAAAATCTGTGGATGAGCACCATAGTTGAATTTGAGTCCGTCCTCTACGGTGTACATTTTGCAGTACTTGCACACAAAGAACCCTCACCCTGTCAGTCAGTCAACTACGTATTATTACTATTGCAGCTATATATGTCTTCGTTTATAACTACCCGTTACGTTATTTCACTTCAAGCAACTTTCCTCCATGAAGATCGAAGGGGAGATACAATGAGAAAAGAAACGAGACAACAAAATGACTAGTAAAGTAAGTACACATCATGCACCATTTGCTACAATGCCTTACGCTACATCTCACTTTGCTTACCACATACATTTCTACTGTGTTGCATAAACAAAACCTCTGCAGTGACTTTGCATCGTTCGAACACTGAAATTTGTGTCCAAGAAGACACAAACAATAAGAAATACATATCGGTTGCACAAAACGATAGTCAAATCAATTGCATAATTTGGAGCAATCGAAATAACTATAAATATAAACGTAGTGGAAATAAATACATCNGCATAATTTGGAGCAATCGAAATAACTATAAATATAAACGTAGTGGAAATAAATACATCGATAACACGAAGCCATTAAAGCTAACGATTTATTACAGATATTTCTACATGCATAGTTAATAATATTAAATGCTGCATCACAATCAGTATCGAACCTTCTATGAGCGTGAACACGCAAACCTAAAGATATTTCAATCAAATCCAAGGAATTTATCATTTCAAATGAAAACAATCGTAAATATCTCCAGAAAATAATAAGGAAGTATGGCTTTGCTGCTGCAAGCACACATATAAAGCTATTTTATGAGAAACTCGTTTTATTTCTTTCGCTTCTGATTTCATCTCTTCTCTTGCACGCGTGCTGCCAAAACTGTTCACATGGACCCATATTGCACGATGCACACAACTGCTAGGAATTTCCTCATTAGGTATTAATGAAGTGACGACATTATTACTTTGCATGACAAACCACTCTGTCCCCCTCCATACCTCAAGTATACTCTGGCTCCAATTTCTGCTAAAAGCAAGTTCCCAGTGTCATTGTTTTGTTGCTGTTGAAGAATTTTCATCCACAGCCAGCATCTGGCAGCGTTTCCTCGAGCAACCCCTTAATGAGATGTAAAGTAGGTGTAAGACAGGACTACTTGTCGAAAACATCTTAAGCTCATGAACAGCAAGCAGGAAGGAAGGAAGAAATGAGACATGTCAAATCAAGAC
>JABASC010000877.1:0-30390 GCA_019776185.1 Plutomurus gul | reverse complement strand
AAACGTTTGAAACTTAGTAAAACAAGGGGTTATTCATAAAGTACTAACGCTCCGAAGAGTCTGAGGTTGCATTACTTGGTTATACTATAATAAACTACAGTGTACTCGTCCCATGAGAGGAGGAAGGGGTTCTGAAAATTATGATTTTAACGTTATATGTACTTACCCCTAATGTGAAAATAGGACAGAGGTAATCGAAAACAGAGACAATCATATCTCGATGCACCTATGTATTTGTCAGCGGTTATAATGCACAAACTTGCTTTAGAAATAAATGAAATAAATGCATTTATTTCATTTCATGTCATTTCCTTTTGCTTATTTTCATTTCATTTTTCATTTCATTTTTCCAAATCTTCCATTTCATTTCATTTCGAAATCTTTTCATTTCATTGTTTTTCGGTAAATGAAATAAAATGAAATGAAAATTTCATTTATAAATGAAATGGTCCGATCACTAATTTAGATTATACGTATTTTAGGTATTTTTTAATATAAAATATGTGTAACAGACGTTTTTTCATTGCATATTATATTCACTCAATCTCTAATAATACAAAACGTAAAATAAGATATTTGTCAATTATAAACAACTACATTTACACCATCATTTTTTCGATTGTTTTTGAAATTAAAGTACAAAGTACAGTGTGTGAAGTGATGGTACGATATCAACAAATATTGTGGTATTTCCCTTACGATTACACAATATTCGAGTACTCAAATTTTCATCGCTATGCAGTGATCATTACTTTACAGAATTACATACTTACTTGAATGCTGTTTGCACTTGGGTTGTTCCTTGTTCAAAAATCGCTCCTGAAATTGAATAAAGGAAATCAGAATTAATTGTAAACGTTAATCATTAGTATTAGTATTCCGAGTATGAGAGAATATTCATTCAGTGTACATTTGTTACAAAAACACTTACAAAGACTTAATTAGAAATACTGAGTGTTTGGAGAAACTTGTAGGCATTTTTCAGATTTTTTTAAATTCAGAAACCACGACGAGTACGAAATTATTTTACATTCTCAATCAAAAAACAATCAAAATCACATTTTTTTACATTCTCAATGTGTTCACCTTACCTTAAACTTGTTCCACTATTTTTTCGTCGTAATTCGGAATAAAAAAAGCTCTGAAATGTGTCTAAAGTTTCTACAAACACCCTCTGCAGATTGCCTCTGGCAAAATTTCACAATAGAATGACAAGACGTCACTATTCACTGACAATTACGAAAATATTAGTAATGGTAGTTAGTGCAATGAATATAAAATTGTTATTGCACAGTAGTAGTGTAGGCTCCGTTTCTCCCATTTATTTTTACAAAAAATCCGAATTGAGAAAGAAGGGAAATTTATTGTTAAAATAAACGGGAATGAACATGGAAGTTAGCAACGAGAAAGCACGTCATGATGTAACGTAACAGGGAGAGAATTCATGACTTTTACCACTTTCTGCTGGCAACTCAACTATTTTATGCACTGTCCATTAGTTCTACAATACAACTGTAATGCCACGCGCGCTGTATAAATAATGTTATTATGATATTCACATCCAAATTCTCTCAACAACCTTCAAAATTATTACCGTCGTTGTGGTGTGCATATTCTGATTTATATTACTATATATTTATGAACACTTGAATTTTGATACACATTTTAACACATAGTACTAGACTATCATTACGGAAGAATCTAACAATAACTACTACATTGTATATAAGATCACACTTTGGGAAAAATAAATTGAGAGAGAGAGAGCATTGAAACACTTCACGTCGGTATGCACAGTTAGTCTAGTAGTCCTGTATTTATGATATATCCTTCTCTTTTAATAGTCATTGTCAACTATGTCGACGCATGCACATCATGCATTGTCCTCGACTTGCCTTTACACAATAATATTATTATTTACATCGTTGATAAACGGTAACTTATCAGATGTAAACAGACATGGCGCACAATCAATCCGTCTTTCCGTCTGTTGTCACCTTATGCAAAAAGCGTTCCTTCTAATACAAAATTAGCAATTAATTATTCAGTAAGCACAAGCGATTAATTAACTTTAAATATTCAGGTCAGTGGAATTGGAATTGGCGGTTGACAGTAACAAAGAGGAACAATGTATTTATCTGAAAAGCAGTATAAATACCTAATCGCAAGTTTTAGTGTCACATAAGTTTAGGAGAGTATGCTGCTAAGCTAATGTGTTCGGCTGCGGACTATTTCACTACACTTTCGCAGCAGAACAAATGACAAGTGTTACGAAGAGGAAAAAGAAAATTCAAAACAGCCTTTGTTGTTAGTCACATTGTGATCATCTAGGAGAAAATGTAGTGTAGTAGAGTAAAACGAAGAAAGAGAAAGAGAGATTTGAATTGTAGCACACAGATCGCGACCGGCTGAGTGTGTCTTGTTCAGCTCTTCTTTTTGGCTTAGAGTTAGACAATTTATATATTTCTCAACTACTAGTACTCTGTGTGACTCTAGCAGTCACTGAATAATAGTTGTTGGATTGAAGACAAGGAAAGGAAGCCAAGCTGAACAAATCACAAATGCGGAAAAAAATTGACAAAATGTTCGGGAAATGGGCGCCATTTTAAAAATCTACAACTTTTTCTCCTCTCTCTCTTCTACACTTTCTCCTTACTTTTAGTTTAGCCTTCTCCAGTAGTCATTGTCCCATTTTCCATTGGCCTGTCAAGGAAAAGAAGCAAAGTCTGGAGTGTTGTTGTCGTATTTGTTAAAAGGAAAGCCAACTCGGTGGTGGGATACCATATGATACTACGTACGCGACGGACGATACTCTCTCTCCGTTCTCCTCACTCCATTGTACTTTAGTGTATTGGTTGGGTCTGGTGGTACTGGTTGTGCTGCTATTGTAGACAAATGCATGTACACACAGAAGTACCCAGTGAACAGAAGTACATCTTGGCATCAGAAATCAGGAAATGTATGCGGTACCGTCTCCAACTACAATAACAACAATTCTCTCGCACATATTATGTTTTTCTATAAGATACACAGACACACAGTGAGAGAGAGAGAGAGAGGGACACAACATACACACAGTGTATTATATATTGTACAGATATGTAGTGGAAAGAGGGAAATAAGAAAAAATATTTCAGGGGAAAAAGCCATCCTCACATCCGTCCATACGCGAACTGTTCATTTCATCCCATTTGATTGTATGCTAGACTAGATTTTATATATACACTTTGGAAATGAGCACACTCTAGACAAGAATATTCCTGCTACTTACCACTACTCTTCTTCTCCTTTGCTGTTGTACGTAATGTGCACGCATGTTTCTCCTCTGCTGCTCTATATCTGCCTCTCAAAATGTATGTGCTACTGCAAAGCTTAACATATTTCCTTCTCTCTCTCTCTCTCTCTCTCTCTCATGCACAGTATAAAACACAACTGACAATTCACAATTCTTCTCGTTTTTTCTCTGCCGTTCTCCCCTGGCCTAAAAGACATATCCGACTACAGAGAAGCCACTTCCACTACTTCAACATGATTTATGAGTGAAAAGTGTCCCGCAATAAAATATGTAATGATATCTTCACCCACCACAACTAAATCGTCCAATGTAATTGTGCTTTTACTTTTATGATTTTCAAGTGTTTTCCTGCGTGAAGTCCCCCATAAAATGCAGTCACTTATGATTTTCTGTGCACAACAGAACCAAGGGTGATGCAAATAGGACCAAAAGAAAAAGAAAGTAAGACTATTACTTCTACTGCTATTGGAAGCAGTTCCGTGATTTCTTCTTCAGCGCGCTTATCCAAGACAAAAGTGTTCCATTGCATTGTATTTCATTCGGTTTTACTTTGCATATCGAGAATGGGACGATGAACCAGTCTAGGGATATGCAAGTCTACAATAAGCCAAACTGATGTGTGTGTAAGTGAACTGTGGATATTATAGACTGGGTAGAAAGAAGAACAGTACAGAAAATAGTAGAGTTTTTTCACAGAGAGAGAGAGAGAGAGGAAAGTCTCGCTTCTAGCAAACTCCGTGTCTTTCCTTGGCTGCTAAAAACATAACAGTCAGAAATGACAGTGGAGCATATCGGAACCTTCCATTACACAACATCTAATGTAGACAGAGAGATAGAGAGTCTCACGATATCCACATTCGAATGCACATATGCATACTCTGTACAACACAATGCAATGAACAAAAGAAGGACACGAGCAGAAGAGAGATAACGTCGGAGAAAGAAAGCATACGGCTGCTTAAATAAGGGGTACATGTATCCGTATACATCGTAGTAGCTACTAACTAAGCCATCCTAAAAATACTTGCAGCAGGCAAGTTGGAGATGAGGAAAAACTTAAATTTAGGGATCGGACTCCATACTCCATACGAAAATCCAACTTGTCTATATATTAGGATTAGCCATTTTCCACGAGACAACCAGAGACTCGCACAGAATCATCTCTATCTGCATAACAACAGCAAAGTCCCATCTATAAGTATAAGAGACCGGGGCTCGCCATAGCAGATGAGCCAGGATAGTCTCTGGTAGTTCGGTAAGCTGTAAACTATGAAGAAAGCCATTTCTCCCACTGGTCTCTATTTATTTCCATATGTCCTATCTATATTATATAGCTTTCTCTTTCCTCTTTACAGAAGGGAAAGTATCAAGAAAATTCCTTCTCTATTATCTGCAATAGAAATAGTACATGTATTGTACTTTTGATTATGGCACGCATTTCCCTTTTCTCTCTCTCTCTCTGTCTGTATTTTGTACAGAAAGTATTTCAAATTGTCTATTCTAGAATTCGAGGGCTATCCCTCGGGGTAGTTCATCATCTCGCTTTGTGTGAACTCCTTTTGGTGGTAAGCGCCGGTTTGCCTCCCCCAATTATTGTGCACAGTGTCCACTGTGGCCAAACTCGCCGGTTATGATAATCTGTGTGAGTGCGGGTTTCTACCGGCTGAGAAGAAATGATACGCTGGTTACGCAGCCTTTTATATGTTCGTGTATTCGGATGAAAAGCGATGCAAAGCAATCCCTTGCACAGCGATACATACGAAAGTACATTATAGTTTGCGAGAGAAAGTCTGTATACCAATAATAGACTCCGGACCCGCGCCATCAGACCACATAACATATTTAAAGCCAGATGGGAAAATTCATGCCTAGATTCTTTAAAAGACAAGACACTAGCTAACTTAAGCTGAGTCAGTGCAATCTATATAATATTATAGTGCTGTGTGTTGTATTGTGTATGTGGTAGTAGGTAGGTAAGTATTCTCCCAGAGCGAGTGAGCGAGAGAGAGAGAGAGAGAGAGAGAGAGACGTAAGTAATATTATTAATATTATTTATCATATCACTCACATGACACAAATACAGATAAAGTAGGCCCACCATAAACCGTGAAGTCCGTGAAATCTGAAATATATAGAAACTTAAAAGAAGAAAGGTTGATGGGAAAAGTAGTGAGGCTTGGGATGGAATTTTGACTAGATTCATAGAAAATACCCTCTACTAGTATAAACAGTAAAGTATGCTAGGAAAAAAAATTTGCGATATACTTGTGTGTTGTTTAGAAACTAAAATTGTGCATGACTGTGCATGGAAAAGCTGCGCACAATATTATAGAATGTGATCTGCAAGGTTGTAGGTTACAGTGGAAGGAATGCAAGGCAAGACAAGATGACAACCACTCATACAACAGTATAAGTAGGTCCTAAGTGGTTCTGTGTGCCATTGCTCGGTATAGGTAAGAGATAATGCAAGGAGAGAAGAGAGGAACAGGCGGTTTACGGCCAGTCGCCGTCTCACATCGACTTCAGTAGTGAAAACGTCCAAAGTGAAGTCACTTGAAGGAAAAAGTGAACTAAAGTGAAGTCATTGGACTTGGACTTCTCTCTTTGGCCTGCAATTTCATCTTTCTCTGTGTGCCCTCTTGGTAGTAATGTGTTGTGTGTCGTAACTGTGTGCAATATTATATTGGTATGTAATCTTGTGCTCTGTATGTTACGGTATGTGGTAGGAGTCTGGTGAAGAGCATAAAGGAGTAGCAGGGAGTTGCAGCGGAGCGAGACGTGTACGTAAAACCGCAACCTCATCTGACAGACTGTATGAACTCCAATATTTCATGGGAATGTATGTGAGATGGGCTGGGATGAGGGTGCATAAAGAGATTATTTCCATATTATTTGCATCTGAAATGTCTCCTGTATATTTTTACTTAGGTACAATATTCTCTCTCTCTCTCTCTCCCTGCGTATGCATAGTGACTACTGGGTGAGTGAGAGAGAGACTGAGATGTGGATAGAAGCATTGTATTCCATCTCTCTTTCTCTCTGTGTGTGTATGTGTCTTTTTCTCTCCTTTTCTTCTTCCTCTCTGCTTTCCCTTCTTCCTTTGCATTTCTGATAAATCGCTCCCCTCATTTCTCCGTCCGTACAGTATCCTGTGCTTGCAAGTCAAGTCTCTTTCTCTCTGTCCTAATTCTCATTCACGAGCTGAGACGAAACTACATGAACACCTAACTGTCAATCAAAACATTCATACAGTCATTTTACTTACTTAAATCTCTGACTCTAACTTTCTCCTCTCCCCTTCTGTTCTCTTCAGTATATTTACTCTCATTATTTATCTCCTCATATTTCTTTCTCAACTCTTCTTTTTTGCTCTCTGTGCAGTTAGTAGAGCAGGAACAGAAGAATGAATGAATCAAAAAAAATGAGCTCGTTCACAATCGTCTGTTTTCATTTGCATTCGTTTTCCCGTCTGGCTTACAAATAAACATCTGTGTGTTTCTGATTCAATTTCCAACCTTATACCAGCTGCACACACAGTGCAATGCATTTTTTGGTTTTAATTTATAAGTTGGCATTTATTTTCTATTTATGTATATGGTGCACAATAATGAATTTTATGCTAATATTTGTTATACTTTGAGACGTGAGTTGCTTTCATTTAACTCATTTTCAGGGTGCACAACTATACGTAGGGACGACCTCTTACTTTTTGTTTCGTTTACACTTTTATTCAATGTCAAATTTTTATCTACTTACTGTAGCAGAAACTCTGACGACATTTTAGACGAGATATCTTTCTCTGTGTGTCTTATGGAATTTCCTTGACAAGTAAAGTCGAGTGTCCGACCCACTCCGTTTCTTTTCCCCTTTTTTCTGTAGTCAAGACTTGTAAGGAGGGAAAGGAAGACAGGAAGTTAAAGTGATGATAAAAGAGTCAGCAGTAATACGAGCAAGACACTGCTAATGAATTTAATAATAGTGGAAGACAGAAACGTATACTAGAATATTACGCAGAATGTATTCTGCTACAATTAAGAGCCATGCTGGGTCTTAATGTGAAATGATACATTTTGAGTAAACGTCAAGTTGGGTTTGCTGTGGAGAAAAAAATGCAGTCTTATGTTTATCCTTTATTTCAGTCTCGTAGTTTCTCGTGGGCTCATCTCTACAAAAGACAGGCATCATTCTCAATCGAAGTTATGGGGTCTCACCAGCTTTTTCTCGCTTAGGCACTTTCTTCTATTTACAACTTCATTCAAGAACATCCTGGTAGCATTAAAGCTCCCGGATACAAATGATTTTGCAAGCATACAGTAAATGAGAGAACTTCTTAGATGCTGGCACACGGCTACCTATGTACACCTACGTAAATATCCATATAAAGTCTTTGTGCATGCTCTATCAAGCATTTCTCTGTTTATTCAGTTATATGTGCAAATACAAAGATTCTGGTGCTACATACGTGTGCTTGTTGGATGTTAAAGCATTCGAGCAGATGGAAAGAGAGAAAAAAGATACCTGATCCTATCTTTTTCATTTGATGGTGAAAGTGATATTCCATCCCAGCAGTCAAATATGGGTATATACAGGGAAAGTTTTTAGATTGACTTCGATGGTTACACCAGTAAAATATTTTTATAGTCTCTCTCTCTCTCTTCTCTGTTGTTGGCGCTGACCGCTGGTATTCAGGCATATCTTTATGGAGCGGACTAGAATCACATTAGGACTGCAATAAACTCTGCTCTCGAAAAAACGAGGAGGAATATAACTTTCAAATATTTTTTGCTCCTTCACGATTTAACTTTATTATTTATAAGCGCAGTTGAGAAAGTGGCGTTTCAACTAAAGAGTTAAAAATCCATTCAAAGGCAAAATACTTATTTCTAAGAGCTAGGGAGAGCGAGAGAGAGAAATTTCACCTGAAACCACTGATTTAATTATAAAGCCGTTTTTTGTCTTTGATGAGCTCATTTTTGCTTCAGATTGTAACTCCTCTAATGCTTTCACATTGGAAAAGAGCCTTGTCAGCGTGCATTGGTGAAATCGAATAAGTCATATCTTAAATTTAGGTAATAGTATTGACTTATAGATGATTCATGTCAAGTCAGCGACTAAAAATTATCAGATGAGTAGAGTGTAGCAGAGAGAGAGNATTATCAGATGAGTAGAGTGTAGCAGAGAGAGAGAGAGATATGGAGAAAGGAGGAAAGCCGATATGGTAGACAGGAAACGGAGAAAAGGTAAGGAGGCTCTCTCTGCTAAGAGTAGGCAAAGCAAATCACAGTCAAATGAATAGGAGTAGATCGAGAAGGAGAGGAATTGCCTTTGTCTTTGTGTATCTGTAGAAGTAGAAATTACAGAAGCGCGAATTCAGTCTCTACTAGTCGTTCCATGAATCTCTCTATGTAAAGTAATAATAAGTAACTACGAGTAAGCAAAAGTGAAAGGAGTGCTTGAGTGAAATTGGATTAAATGTACCCAACTTTGTTCTCTCTCTCTCTCTCTCTCGTCTCTCCACTTCTACTACGTTATAAATACACGTGTTGTATGTACGTAAGAATATATTAGTAGCAGCTCTGTATACCTTGTTCATGGTAATATTATATTAAATTGAATCCAGTCACAATCACAGCTATAAGATGTCGAGCCTCAATATTTTCTTATTGGTATACACATTGGTGCTGCTTTCTCTTGCTCTATCTCTCTATCCAGATGCCTCAAACGTACAATTTTCTCCTTCTACCATCGAGTATTATAAGGCCACGCTGCACTGTAACTACATTACGTCAGGCTCACTAGCAAATATATATTATGTCCTCAGCGACGAGAAAGCATCTTTAGTGCTTTCACCTTTCTCTCCAAACTGAATATACCTACGTATAAATACATAGAATCAAAGTTGTGCTGTCTAATATTACATAATGTACTAGTATTTCCACAGTAGAAAGTCACGAAGCTTACGCAGCCTCAAGCAAAGGTCTTTCCCCACCACCAAAGGCGGCTTAAGCTTTCCTTCGACGTTTCCCTCCAGAATTCGTAATTGTCCTCCCGGTATGCGTGCAAGTTGTTGTACAGTAATACATAGTAACAGTTTCATAGAAGAGAAATGTAATTTTATTAAGCTACCGAATGGAAAGTAAGTCCCCGCTGTCTAATTGTATTCTTGAGAGAAGTGAGTGACTATAAGCTCTTTAATTATATACTAAAACTTATTAAATATAGAAGTTTTGAGTCACTCCTCGTTCCCCGCTTCCACCAGACTAGTATTCGTTAATTATCAAGATCCTCTTTGACTTTTGTTCTTGCTTTAAATTGCTTATATAGTGCAATTGTAACTTAACAATGAGAGCTGTGCCAAGGCACACACAGAAACAGAATTATTTGCCCCGCAAAGCTTTGTTCGGCACACTGAAAAGCCGTGAGATGAATGAATATACGCATCAAAACCTAAGTACAAATATATACTTTACACGTTTTAACGTGTCTGCGGCTACACACAGTCATTTATAGTATTTCCAGTGCACGCAATCAACCGTAGTGAACAATGTGTAAACATCCACCACAATTAACGTTAGATTAATAAATAGCACTACTGGTAGTAAGTATTTAATTCTAGTAGAAAAGAGAAAGTCTTACCCAAAGGTATTTTCTCTGCAGAGACACAGGGATCCTTTTCCGGGGCGAAAAACAAGAGCAACCAAAGCAAAAGGACACTTGGCAGCGAAGATCTGGTCTTCTTTGTGCTGGAACGACAACGAGAGAGTAAAAAAGGCATTTTGTCCTCCAGAGGAACTTTGCTGGCGCTCTCAAGTCGTATATTCAATAGCGGAAAAGATAACAAGCAATTGGAGCATTGAACAGAGCGAGAGAGACAGAGATGCAACTTTGCTGTGGTATACAGAGTCAAGTCAACTGCACACACACACACACACACACATACACATACAAGTGCACAGCAGAGAGACAGTGAATCGAGTTTCGATATATAATCGTTTCGTTTAGCTTCGTTTGTGCTACTTGGTTCGTGGCAGAGCCGAGTAGTCGTGGTGGTATTCGTAGTAGTAGTAGTTGCAATGGAATGTGTCTACATGATGAGTCAGTCCATTTAGATTAGATAAGGATAAGAGCTTTGGCTTCGGCTCGTTGCCCACATAAAGATAGCCAGGAGAAAGTGAGGCTCAATGACCACATTACATTTTACAATGGGCCAAACCACTACATAACATAACATCCGTACACATACTCGTGCATTACATTACGTGAGAGTACCTTCGTTTAAAGATAACACGAGCACCACTACGACTCACTTTCTTTCTCTTTCCAGCTCTCACTCTCTGTCTGCTTTTACTTTACTTTTACTTACGCTAATAGTCTAATACATCCAAAGTGGAAGGATCTGACTCGACTCCCAGATCTTACTACTATAGCTTTCTGATGCTGCTGCTCCATCACTCGCCCTACTACTTTTATACAGTATATATATATATAGAATGTACTTTCTGTGTGTGAGTGTAAGTTTTCTCGCTTGGGCCACAGACTTCACTTCACTTTACTGCAATTCAGTCAATGACATTACACATCACGTTCCGCTACCTTTACGCTACATTACAGAATTGTGTAGTTTAATGTGAGCTAATGTAATGCTAACGCTGTGATTGTGGCCGCACACTATCTGTATGCACTCGATTCAGTGGCACAATCAAATCCTTATCCTTTTCTACTATCGTCCTGCCGATGCTGCTTAACTACCACTTGGAGGAGTTGCCAGAGGAAAACCGAAGGAGCCTCCACCACCACCAAATCGCAACAGGTAAACATCTCTCAATGGCACAACATCATGTCACACAATAACAACTTTCTCTCTCCCACTCTCTCTTTTCCCCCTGAGGACAACCGCACGGCACTCACAACGGTCTACTAATGCTCTTTTGATTTCACTAGAGTTTTTTTTCCACATAGGGAAGTCCTCCTCTTCTTCGCCGTCTGCCCCTCGAAAAACTTTTGTTGTTTACTTTCTGCAGGAATTTCTTTGTGACAATTAGGTAGACTGACTTTGGATTTGTAATGAAGAAATCTGGCAATCCGTTGATTCGATCACTCTCCGCTCGTGGAGGATTACTGTTTTGTTAATGTAGTGTTGAGGAATAATTTTAACGGAGAAATGTGAGACTTGGATTTTTCGATATACAATTTCAGTAGTATATTGTTGTGGACGAGTTTTATTTCAATAAGAGATAATAGTAATTGAATTGGTAATACATTGAGTTTAGAGAGGCGAAATAATTCGAATTTTCTTTTGTGTGAGAATGTAGGTGAACTTTTTGGGTGAAAGTTGGACGAGAAAATATCGTCGGTTAATTTGTGTGCGAGAGAAAGTTTGAGTAGGAAGGAGATGCAATTTGGTCGGCAGATGCCGAAAGACTGAGAGCCTGCTCCCGCTTCCAACTTCCTTTTCTATATTTGACATGAGAAAGAAGCCAAGCCAACTGCGGCTTTCACGACGCGTGTCATATGCCACTTTCTCCCAAAATACTCAGACTCTTATCCTCTACTGAAGTAAAATACTACTGTAGTGTAGTAGTAGCAGTCCGAGTACACAGCTACTCTACTACTCTCTGTGTTCTGTCCCTGTATCTGTGTATACACACACACACACACTCACACACATTTATCCTCTACTGAAGTAAAATACTACTGTAGTGTAGTAGTAGCAGTCCGAGTACACAGCTACTCTACTACTCTCTGTGTTCTGTCCCTGTATCTGTGTATACACACACACACACACACTCACACACAATCTACAGTATACACAATATCCCACTCTGCAAACACCTAGTACTCCACAGCACCACTCTCGTGCCTCTACTGCGCTTCGCACTCTAACCGCTACTCGCTGGTCTGGCTCTTTCTGTGACGACTATCTTCACTAGAATCATTCCGACAATTTCTGCTAATGTGAGTCTCATATTACCCATTAAATCGAAATTAACTGCGCTAGATGGAATTTTTAGGGACACTTTTTATACAATTACCTATTACAAGTATTATTTTGTCACGTTCCAGGGGCGACTTGCGAGTTGCTATGTCTCTTGTCTTTCTGAGAGAGACACAGACACAATTTCCGCCCAAAATACACCAATTCGCTGATCAGACAAGGCAAAACGATTAGCACAACAGCTGCTGCTTTAAACGAAAACTGAGAATTAAGCGATAATAATTTGTTCCCTACTCAATTAGGTCAACAGTTAATTTATAACAGCGAATTAATTATGCTGCACACGCTCTCACTATGCAAATCATCATCTCTCTGGCAGCCATCCGCGGGCAACACACACTGCTGCATCATCACCTTTAATCTTTTCAACTCACTTGTTTTTATCTCCACTGCCTCCGACTTATTAAATACACTGTATAATATTTGTAATTTCTCCTGTTAGAATGCATTCCACATTCCACAAAATGCAGAATGCATTCCAAATTCACAATTTTTTTCCGGTTAAATCCTTTTATGCACTAAAGTGTCAACAATTATTTTTTGTGGAACACTTTTTATGCTAAAATTAAATAATGCAGTCGTTCTCATGGAATTAAAACAATCCTAATTCCGCTGCATTTCTTATTTAAATTCTGAGTAAGACGATTGAATTTTTCCAAATTTTCATTGCAGTAATTAAAATAATAATTTTAAGCTCGTTTTATTACGTCAGCCAAAACTTCAAATTACGTAAGCGTAAATATTGCCCGAAACCTTAATGCTTCTGCTTATGATAGAATGGCTTCTTTTGTTTATGCAAATGAAGTAGTTTAGAGCAAGTTTAGGAACCTCTGGGCTCTTCTCCATTTCACTACCACCACTTTGTTACTTTAAAGAGAGAAACCGAAATGAAAGTGTGCCTGACCGAGTTGGCTCTTCACTAGCATCAGTACTACGCCGCGCTGCTCCTAAATGTACGTTGTAATTTTTCTCACCAAACTAAAATGCTCTTTTTTGACAATGCCCTTTTGCCAGCTCACTGGCTTGACTTCCACTCGGAAATAATGCCATTCAGACTGGGAAATTCGAAAGACGGGTTGGGTTAACTGTTTCCTCGTACTAAAAGAAGAGCACGCTAGATAGAAGAGTGGCAGGAAGACGAAAACGACTCAAGAGTGCGAAATGTGAACCAAGGAAAGTCCAATCTCCCTTGTAAATGTACTTTCTCTTGTGTAGTAGTCATTACTGTACTAACTAAGAAAGACTACACAGCACTACTGTATATAATGTAAAATGCGTGTCAATGCATTTGTCATAGATTTTCCGTTGAGTCAAGTGTAAGCAGTTGCGTATGTACATACGGTTAAATTGGTTGAAAGTGTGTGTTATGTATACCAATGGGATTTTCTTCTTGTTACTTCCCCCTTTCCTTTCGCCGCACACGCTGTAAAGCCACGCATATAAAAAGGCCAAGAAAGTAAATTGAAAAGAATGTGTGGAACTTGGGGTGACTTTGACTGGTGTTTGGTTAGGGCATTTGTAAATTGCTTTTCCTCGTGTTTTGTTGTGCTCACTGTGAATATTTACTTGTGCGGCGTGTCAACTACAAAACACAATGTGTGTCACCTCATAAAATGTTGCATATATTTCTACTATTTACATGTAGAACTGATTTGATGTATACAAAGGAGAGAGAGAGAGCACGAGCGGTTGCATTGCCCACATCCAACAAATTTTTTGCTCTGGCTTCTCTCTCAAAGTTATTTAATTATTATTTCATTACGGAGAAAAGTGCAGTATAAAGAAATAAATTTCTTTTATGGTTTATACTCTCAGGTTACTCTTCTACTCTCTGAAGAGCTACTTGCACATATTTCCTAGTAATAATAATATGTTGGTAACATCAAAATGTTCTGAATACCAAATAAGTATGAATGAATGAATGTATGTACGGTTACAATTTCATAATACCACAGAGAAAGAGAGAGAGAGAGTACTGGAGAAAGCGAGAGGCAAATCAGGGACAGATTCATGGCATTCCTATCGTAAGTGCCTACGTATTAGCCGCGGCAGCGACTAGAGTCAGAGAATTCCTGAGATATTTACATTGTACAGTTCGCTCACTGGGTGACACGCCATTCGTAGGAATTTGGTGACCTGATTTAATAGTTTGGAGGAATAGACAGAATTAGATCAGAGGGCAGGGCGGCGACTACATGAACAACAGACCAAACCGCCAGCACTTCACTGTTTTGCTTTGCTTGGTTTCGCTTGTCTCGACGTTACTTGACTTGTGGCTCCTTTTTCCCAGAGACTTTCCACTAATAACTTTTCTCTGTAAAACTTTCACCAGAGACTTTCTTCTCGTCATGATCTTAAGCCAAACGCTGACTGCTCACTATTCCAACTTTGTTCTTTATGCCCGACGACGAGGACGACTTGTATTTACAAATGTAAGTGTGCTTCCCGACTTTCGCTTCTTTCGTCGCTGAGCCGACCCTCTCTAATGGAGAAAGCTCATAGAAGTATTTATTTTTCAGGAAATAAGAAAGTTAGTAATTAAACAGGAAGGACATTAAGTGCAAACTTGGTTACTTCTTCAGGCCGACATTTTACATCGCAGCAATTCAATTACTGTTTCCTTGAGTGGAAGCAACAAAGCAATTAGAAAAATTACATTTAAAATATTTAATCACTTTGAATTTAATTGTAAATATGTATTGAGCGTTAATTATAAATCGCTGACTTTGCGTTCTCCTGCATTCGCAATGTTGAATTATATTACTAAAAAGCTGTTTTGAACTTTCTATTTAAGCAGAGAGTTTGCACTCTACCCATTAGCTTCCCCCTTCTCTGCATGCATGTGTATAACAGCGTGAGCATGAGTGAAATTAAATTCTTTGTGTAAACTTATCCGTTAGGGATGAGTTGGGCCTTTTGCACATCTACAGCTTAATTATTTCACATATGAATGCACATATTAGATACGCTATAGATATTCCTTGTAGGAATCTCCGAGGGGAGACGCAGAGAGAGAGACAGAGACTACAATAACACAGTATGAAACAATAGGACGATATGATTATGAGTTCTGGAAAGTACTTATTATGTGCTTACGTGTACAAGAGTGTGCTTGCTCTCTTGTGCAGGATGAATTGCACAGAGAGAATGCTATGTACATAGGTACTGTATCATTAGATGGCAACGGAGATACGTTTATAACTATATAGGAGAGTGCTGTGTACAGTAAACTATGAGTTGTAGTGACAATGAGATAGGGAGAGAGTGCTTTTCATTAAGAAATGGAACTGGCCTAACAATTTACTTTCACCAGTTCCTTCGAACCCAGTACGAACTTCATTAAAAACTCACTTTAGTCTGTTTACTCTTGGCGAATATTAATTTATGCACCACCTAGTCTACTTTCGGTCCCTTGCATACCTACTGCACTAATTCGGAGTAACAAAAGCCCGAGACTCGCTCGAGTCTGCACATACAATTCCGACTTGAACAGCCACTACTATGACTAGATGAGGCTACATCTCCTGATTATCAGTGTACAATACCTTACAGGAGTTGTATGTAGGAGCAGGAGCAACGCAATAATATATGAATATCCTTCCAACAACAACAACGTCGTGTAAGTAACTTTGTGACTACTCAGTCTTTACAGGATTCGTTTTCCTTTTATGTGATGTGTTGAGAGCAAAAATTATTCTACAGTTATTCCAGTGTCTTTACAGTTTGCATATAAATTTCTAGCTTGAAGGAGTAATCATCGAACGGAACTCTTTCGCGCTCACTTTTTCTCCCTCTGTTGTAGAGTAGGTGATGAATGGCCATAAAACTTACAACAGACAGTCATCAATGACTGCTCCAAACTGACACTGCCGCTTTTTAATAATGTAGACTACAGATAGTGTAGCAATAATACTATACTTTACTGATACTATTTCCCATAATTGTGTAGAGGTGGAGAACTTGCAATTATTTCAAGCACGCAATATGCAGATTAATATTGAGTTCCCTGCCAGTAGGTAGTATTACAAATTCCAATATTCAGACAGACGCCTACTGAAAATGAATAATTCCGGCAGTTTGTAAGGTTTAATGTCGTGTAGGTATTAATGTATTGAGTAATTGCCTCGCTGAATAATTTCAGTATAATAAGTTCATTCCATCACATATCGTAAATACAAATAGTTGCACTCTTTTCCATGTCACCAACGGATATCTATAATATATTGATGCCATGTCACCTAATAGTTTACTACAGCTGATACCATGCTAATTTGCAGTATTTAATAATAATTATTATTGTTGTAACAATTATTGTAATACTAATTTTTCGAAAAGAGTGCACATCAAGTTAAGATAGCAAATATAGGAACTCCTTGATCTAGTTGTTTGAGAACTCACAATTCTCAAATAATATTTTTCTCATGTTCACATGTTAATACATATTATTAGCATTTTGAATTATTGCAATTTTATGGTTATGTATTAGCATTCCCTATTGTAATAATTCTGCCTATCCAGTGCTCAGATGTACGGCTGCTATCTAGCTAATTCCATAAAAGAGAGTATGAATATTATATCAATAATTAATAAACGTAAAAATTCAAGTTTATCACCGTGTGTCCAGAAAGACATGCAAACAAATGCAAACATTACATAAATGGCAGACACACCTGTATTTGTTGGGTGTGTACAAGGACATATAAACGACTGCTGATAAAATTCTCCGGTAAATAAATACAACGCAATAATACAATATCGAAATATTCACTCGATATGCATAAAACAAGAAAAACAACACGAGTGTAACTCTTTGAAATTATTTTTGCATTATGGGATTCTCGCAATTCCATTGGCTAAACTCGGCCCAGCCTAGCAGTGAAATAGATCTTTAGATGAAAATTCCATTGTAGTCCCATGCAGCTACTCCAACAAAAGCTTAGTTCCGCCCTCATTTCTTCAGCCGATAAAATATTCGGGTGTTTGCAGAATCCCACCAGCGTCCAGCTTTTCTCCTCATCATCATTAACCGGAGAGAGAGAGAGAGGAGCTAGAATGAATAATCATATTCTCACGCAACATCACGTAGCACTTTCACGATAAAGGCTTCTAATCAAATTTCAACATATTGTTCAAATCGGTACGCAACAAAACTCCGTCTGCCTCCAACCTCACCCACCACTGCAATATTATATATGTACATGTATCCAAGTGGAGTCTATAAATAAATCAATTCAAAGCGTCCCAATTGTATAATATATATTTTATGGTGGAGAAGAATGAAGCAACCAAAACATAGTGTATCAAGTGTGCACTAATTTATTATGAGAGAGAGAGAGTGAGTTGCTTGCCATCACAAAGAGAGACAGAAAGCCTACTCGCATCATCATCCCTAGTTTGGAATCACTAGTTATTTCCCTTCAGGCTTTTAGAGCGTTAACATCCGACATCACATAACATTTAAAACAACAGCAGAAGCTGAAATTGTGCAGGAAAGAGCACCGAGCCACCCTAAGGTCCTGTATATACGGTTTTGTGTGCAGATGTGGGGGATTGACATATGGGCAGTGCTCCCCAGCTACAGTACTTCCCCCATCTCCTCCAACTCCATTACGATTACATATTTTTGTAGTATACTTTGTTAGTAAGTAGTATGTACTCGTTGCATTTTCCAAACAGCTCACATCTTTCATCTGTGGGTTTTGGCGATATAGATAACCGTTTCGTACATCTGTATATGGGGTAGGGGAGGGTGGGGAGAGTACGTGGAAGGTGAAGTGGCTGTGGGTAGAAGAGACATATTAAACTTAAGTAGAGTGAATAAAATATGGTTGCAGCCACGACGATGAGAAGGAGGAGGAAGACGAAGATAGAAGAAAGTGTTTGGATGTGTGTGTGTCAGAGAGAGAGAAAGAGATTCGAAAAGCTTATGACATCATAGGATATTACATGAGAGCCGGTTCCCAATCACCACAAATGAAAATATAAGGCAAAAATGAAATGTGACGAGAAAAAACAACTAAAGATGAGATGAGTATGAATGACTATTGGTCTCTTGGGAGCAACTATCATCCTCTCATATAATTCCACTCGGCACTCAACCAAGTCTCACTAATACTAATGCATACCTGCTCCTGCCTCCACCGTACTCTACTATAGTTATGTACTATACCCACTTTTCTCTATCTGCTCTCTCCTTCTGCTTTTAAGTACAAATAATATTCCTATCTTTATCTGAGAGAGAAAGCGAGGAAAATTCTCACACTGATGACATCATCGGCATTCTAAGCGACAGTTATAATCCTTTGGATTCTAATAAATAGGAAAACAGGGCGGATCCGGTACGAATCTGTTGAAAGTGTGGAGATTGAGTTGACAATGGGTGGGTTCCTATAGGCTACTACTGTTCTTACTAGAGGCCAGCCAAACCAGCACCTTTATTTTTACTGTATGCTAGCTGGTTCTCTTCCACTACTTACAACAGTGGTGCATGTGTGTAAGTAATCGTTGTGGTGTTTCTGGTTATGGAGCAAAAGGGTATGTGCAGGAGATGGGCGATGAATTCTCATGGTGTACCAGAGCCAAGCGGAGAGACAGCAGAGACAGAGAGAAGAGGCCAACTGAAGACAAAGTAAAATAGGCCGGACTGAAATGGGACACATTGAAATTGAGCCATCGTCTCTCAATTGCATATAAAGAGAGGATTTATGTGAATGGGAGCCACGGCGTGCCATATTATTATTCTTACGGAGATATTACATATTAGAAGGAAGTAGTTGACTCGGCTCAACATTTGAAATGGGATGAAAACGAACGAATCTATTCTGTGGCCTGCCTGGCCGCCAGAGAGAAGATGCGGCGAATATTACCTAAGAAGAACTTCATCTTGCATTGACTTTTGAGTCAACTTGACTGCTGTCGTCTTTCTCTTTGTGTGTGTGCCACTCGTATTACGTATTATAGCATTTGCACTTTGCGAGAAAGCGAAACTATAAAAAGTATAAAATAGGCGACTCAATAATGTGCACAGTGAAAAGTATGAATGGTTGAGCTTCTAGTATAGTACTACTACTACTGCAATCTGCGATTACTTGCCAAAAGAGTGTACATTGGAAATAGAGTGTAGTTATCGTCCTGGCTTTATGATCAATAATTTTTGACTTGGTTTAGTTCGGCAGAAATAAGTACAGGGACTACTAGTTCAATTCCTCATACAATATAGTCAGTTAGTATATTCTGTAGACTGTAGTCAGGTCAGCCATTTATTTCCTGTTCAAATAAAATCTATGCAATGTGAATGTGGAAATTGAAGTAATATCTGTATATTATATGTATTATGTTATTATTCTCGATAGTTTATGCGAGACTATAGCTTTTGTGTGTGCGTCTGTGTGGTTTTCTTCTTTCTTGTCTAACAGCTATTATTTTCACAGCACGTGTGCCTTTTAAGTATTTCTTTAAGGCTGTACTAAAACCCATATGCACATTATAGACTGTGCCTTGTATATAATGTAAAATTTGTAGACATTATGTAGGTAACTGTGGTAGAGAAGAGACGTCAGTGTCATCGTGTCTTTAGTTGTGAGAGAGTGAGCCCCGTGTCTCTCTTCCCATCTCTCTCACTCTCGACATTCGAATAATGATAAAATAATATCGAAATTTAGGGCAAAAATATATCTAGTAGAGAAAATTGTGGAGACATAGACAGTGTACTGTGGGCGGAGTAAGGGATAATATAATGGGAATAGGACGGCAAGAATGGAAAGAGCAATGAGACAGAAGTCATGAGACAGACATGCGAAGTCATCTTGCATGAATAAAAAAGCCATATTGGAATGCCAAGTTGTAAGGAAATATGTAAAATTATGCAGATTTGTTCTTGGTAAGGGAAGAGATTATGGTCTGCGAGCTCCTTTTGACATACACTTGCTTAATTGGCTCTTTCTCCAGGAAACCATGTACAATATGACCGTTTTACTACCAACCATTCGTATAACATGATCGTGCTATTCACACTCAACTGCACTTGCCTATTATATGATCGTGAATGGGCATAGCCATAGGCATGTATACAAAGAGACAGAGAGGCATTTGAGAGTTGAGGAGACCGAATCCATCTTAATATGCTAATTGGGAGCTGTAAACTCCACGTGAAAGGTAAGTTGGGTCTTTTCAAGAGAGCAGAGCTAAGTGGCCACCACTTAAATGCACTAAAAGGGGAATAAGGTGAGTACTCAGCTCAGTCTTGGTGTAATACATTGGCTAAATGCAAGCATTGAGCAAAGGTTCACAAAGATTTTCGCGCCACGGGGAAAAAACGAGACTACCGGAATAAATAAGAGCTTTCTGTTTTCTTTGATTGTGATACGCCACGATGAAGTTAACTGTGTAGTTATAAAGAGAAATGCATATTTCTAGAGAGCATGTAAAGTGCATGAAAGTTTTCAGTTTTCATAAAAGTGATATAAACGGAACTCATTTTGATTCTCAAGATTACAATGAATAAGATCAGGGAATAGGGAATTGAACTATTCTTCTGGCTGTATAAGTGGATATGTCATTGCCTCTGGTACGTATAGTAGCGTAGAAATGAAATGTTTTCATAATGGAAAGTGCTAACTTAATTAGAACGGCAGTCACAACTTTTTATCTTTTCTAACAGAAATTAGAAATATGAAAACTTTTTCGCAGAACAGCTTATTTGAACTGAGGGCCGTCCTGTGTACTATCTTTGTAGTGTACTTTTGACTAGTTAAATTTGAATCAGCGTTATTATGACAGAATTTACGACAGTGATACTCTCGCCAGCCCTGTACAAAATGAAAGTAGAAACCTGTATAATATTACATTTCTTTTATTGTCCCTCTGTCTCTATATAATAATTAAATGCATGAAATTCTCTACCTTAAAGTTTTAAATGCTGTATAAAGACGTCATACATGTATACATTTGCCGTAGAGGACAACAGTAGAAAATAATAGAAAATTTAAAAGAAAGCGCAGGAGAAAGAACATCATTGTGATGCTATCATGTATTTGTAATGTAATCTGAGTGCTGAGAGCTGATGAGGCGCTACTCTCCGCCACTGGAATGGAAGCCGCGAAGCCATATGAACTGGAGAACACATTTTTAGTCTGTTTTGTGCAGAGACAGTTTCATAATTCTAATTTATCGATCTCTGGAAATGAAAGACTTGTTTAGTTTTCACTTAAAAAGTCAGTAGATTAGGATAGTCAGGGAAAATGTTAGCTGCACAGCCTGGCACTGTGAAAAGCTTCGTTAGTTGGAAACTGAATCCATCCGTTTTGTTCACAATGGTTGATTTTTCCTTGGGAAATTCTACACGTTCAGCCGGAAATTATGTTGTAAGAGAAAGTCGTATGCTAAAAAAGCTAATGACTGGTTCAAATCGACCACGGTAAATCACTTTGCTCCCACCAGTAATTTCAGCATGTAATATTTGTTGTTTCTCGAAATATAACTCGCACCAAGAATTTCTGTGTTTAATACGGATAGTACACTCTCCACTATTTTTTCATGCATATAACAGCCTGTGTCACCTGTGATTCTATTGGACACAACGTAAACACCAGTTAGTTTATCAGACAGGAGACTAAAGAAATGCAAAATTTTGGCCAAGTAGAGGAGATATGGAAACTGGTTCTACTCTACTTAAAAGGGGTGAACATTTTCTAGGGGTACCCTGAATTACACTAGAATTCAAGCCTCAAGCGAGGCTCATCCTTGCCGTGCAGCGTCTTTAAAGGGTATCAGATAGATTGACTCAAGTGTTACTTACAATGGCCCCAATAGGGTTGGTCCATTCGTCACACTCGATTTAAGAAAGCCAAACTAAAAACTGGATAAACTGAACCAAACAACTTGCAGAAAGGTCCAAGTTACCAAAAATAGGCTCGAGTACCTGCCTATCTCTACAATGTTTTGCTTCGTTAATTAACCATACACAGACGCTATATTACATTATACGGTTCCTTCAGAAAAATATTACCTAGTATGATTACTTCTATACTTACTATTTTCTGTTTTTTATGCTCCCTGATTAGAATATTATTATTTTTGGTTAGGCTAGGTTTCATAGTACAAATTGTATTATTTTATTAAGACCTCTTCAAGGTACCATTTCGGAATGATGTTTGGTTAAATTTATCCAGTTTATGTATACCTTTGGTCCTTTTTGTCCAGTGAGACGATTGGGCCACCCCTACCCTACTATGGAACCAGTTTCGCTTGGGCCATTCTAACGCTGAGGCTGGGAGTAAGGAAACGAAAAAGAGAAATGATTTAGATGGCACTAAAATACTTACGTTTGCATTAATAACTATGTACTTTTAATTTCAGGAAAAAGTGGTTCAAAGTTGATCAGCCGGTTTCTAAAGCCTTGGAAGAATTCTCGTTCATGTCTCAAAAAGGTTCTAAAAGTAAATCCACCCCCACTAAGCCTATACGAAGAGTGGAAGTTTTAAATACTGTATTTATGGAGTACATTACCGGGATGATGGCTACTGGGGATGTAGGAGCAAAACTTGTTGGCCGTGGAATTGAAGTAACTCGAGTCAAGATTTCTAATGATTTTTCCTGTGTAAATGTTTACTGGGCAGCTAAGGGCACCGATGCAGATCAAAGTATCGAGGGGCTGTTGCGACAAGTAGGTGGTGAATTAAGACATGAATGTTCAAAATTGCGCATTATCGGTGTGGTTCCTCCCATTAACTTTGTAAAAGACAAAACCTTTTCAAAATATAATGAAGTTGAGACTTTACTGGCTAAATGCGATTTCGGAGAAGATTTCGTTCCTACAGCATCGCGATTAGTTTTTACACAATCGTCACCACGCTCCTCTGAGGATGGAAATGAAATGTCTCCAAACTTCAGCATCAACCTTAGCAAAATAGAAAATGTCATTAGTCAATCAAACAGTGGTGGTGCAAGCGTCGGTGACTATTTCGATAAAACAGTGGACAAAGTGGAAGTCTGTATAACTACAGATTCTAATATGAGACAAGATATTTTAGGGCTGAATCGAAACAGAATAATGGAAATGGTAATCATCCAGTTAAATCATTTAATTTACAAAATTCTGCAAATGTAATGCGTACTTTTCTTGAAAATTAATTCTAGATTATTCAAGAAATGACTAGAAACACAGATAAGTTGAAAGCCAAGCAGAAATATATGGATTCCGTCAATGAGGACAGCGCACTAGGCAGATTCGATCAATCGCTTGCAGCGAACAATATGACTACACATGCAGAAATTGTAAAAGAGAAGCGAGAAGAAAAGGATCGACATACTGAATTCTCTAAATACTTAAAACAAATGCGAATTCGCAAAGCTAAGGAAGAAAGACTTTTATCGACGGCAGCGAAAGAAAAGGAGTTTTACGACTCTGAAAGACAAGATCGGTTACTACAAAGCATAGAGAGTGGCAATGAATTCGACAACGAAGAAGACGATTATGAAGAAACTGTTCAAACCTTTGAGGAGTATAGTAGACATACGTAGAGGTAATTGGGCGTATTTTTTATTTTGAATAAAGTGTTGAATATTGATGAGTAATGAAGAGTATTGAATATTTGAGTTAATCTGAAATTATTTATTTCGATTTTGTATAATATATAAGTACTCTCGAATCTAACATAAGTATTTTGATTAGTACATGTAGTTTCACTGTCCTTCTGATAATTGCATAGTATGTGAAACACAGTAAATAAGTATAAGAAATACAATTTCTAGCAGACTTATTCAATAAACGCACAAGGATGGCAGATTACGTTATTTGTCAATACAAACAAGTGTTTCTCCTCGATAGGTAAATGCTATGTCGTAACTGAATGGTAATGTAGTGGATAAAAGAAACAGGACACGATTCAGGTATTTGTATTAAAATTGAGCAGCATCTTATAAAGTTTGTTACTATAAAGGTTCCCAAATGGAATGATTGTTGGATATTGTAGTTTTAAATCTTTGAATGGATTCTTTACAAAATCTCAGGTGCTAGGGTTAAGCTTTTTGAAAAATTGGCAATGATTCAAGGACGTCCTGTTAGTAAACAAAGTTAAATACAATAGTAGAAGTAAAAATACTTCAATTATCTGATAAATGAATGATGATAAATGAGTAAGAATACCTTTAGGGTAAAATCAGTGCATCAAAACTCCATTAAAGAGTGAACAGGGTATTTGATTTTGTCCCGACCTTTCAAATCTATCAGTTCCATTACAACTAAACAGCCTGTGACATTTCCTCCGGATTCGACAATTAGTTTGCTAGCAGCATCTAATGTACCTTAAGGTAAATAAACATTAGGCAGAGACCACCTGCAGGTATGTTAACTCTTCATAACCCAACTATGACAATGTAAAAGCCATTAAAAAATACCTCCTGTAGCGAGCAAGTCATCGACGAGCAAAATGTTTTGTCCTGGTTTAATGCTGGCACGCTGTATTTCAATGGAGTCCTAATGCACATGCAATTAATATTTAGTTATTAAAAATTGAATGAAACGATTGAAGCATGAAGTAGAAGTTTGACAATGTGTGAGGTACCGTTCCGTATTCAAGCGTATATGTGACACTGTTGAGTTCTCCGGGTAATTTACCCGGCTTTCTAATAGGGACAAAAGGAATCTTAAGTTCTAAAGCTAGCACTGAACCAAATAAAAAACCTCTTGATTCTAATCCAACAATAACTTGCACATGAGGAATGTTTGTTCTAATATATTCTGCCATTAAATCCGTCAAATCTTGAAATGCCTTAGGGTTGCTCAACAGCGAAAACATATCCCTGTCATTCAAATATACATTTTAATATCACTCACTCAAGTCAGATATCAGATGCAGTGGTAATAACATGCGGTGTGTGTTTACTTACCTAAAGAGGATACCCGGTTTTGGAAAATCCGGATAACTCGTTATGTATCCTTTTAGTTCTTCAATCCTTTTGTTCATGGTTTCCATTTTAAGCTTCTTTAGAGAACTTGTTGTGTGAAAACAGTCAACAGTGAGGCAAATCAGTTTTCTTTCGTGTAGTAGTAATGAATGTTTTTTTTACACACAATAGTCATAGATTTGCGTATAGCTATACCGAAGTGCCGAGTGCCGACGTTAAATGCGTAAATTGTGCAGATGCCTTTTTATTCAAGCATTTTAAGTGTATCCTTCAGTCTGCTGTTCATGTGTGCACATAAATCTCAATATTGAAACTCCCTCCAGTCCATGAATATATGGAGCACAATGAAGAGGTGAGGATTAGATGTCTATGGTATTTTGTGTGTGTAATGTATGTGGATGTGCAATGTGCACATTCCTTGTGTTTTTCGTAGATAAACTTTAAGATTCAAATTCCACGTGCGGAAGAAGCCTATTTTAAAAGACAAAATTTTGATTAAGGGATTTAAACAAAACTTAAGGACGTAAGTAATAACGATAACAGTATTAAATTAATTCATCCAAAAAAAAAACTCTTGAATTTTCAATATTCAATATATTTCAAATTTTCAATAGGACGGCGGACGGACAGGCTTGGCTCGTCGTATATAATATAATGGTAACTTCAAGGTGCAATGCTTGTGGAGAGGAAATCTTGAAAACGGGGAATTATTTGATGAAAGTACATCCTTCAAAAAGAATTCCAAAGAAGTCCTTGAAATTAGCCAGCAAGCAAAACAAACATCTTGACGACTCCCTTTTGCTCTTAACAAAGTTTCAAAAATATCTAATGCGGAAATATCAAGCAAAAAATATTATGGTTAGATATTAAAAGCGAATTTGTTTTTCAGATTATTCTGATTATAATACAATAACAGATTTACTGTAGGTACCAGGTACCATATGATCCATGTAACTAACTCATTTTATTTTTTTAGGAAATCGAATGTGGAGCTTGTGGAGAAAGTAGCAAAATCAAAATGAAAAAACCTAAAGTAGATTTATCAACATCTTCGGTTGTTTCCCAGAATACCCATTTGAACATATTGGATAATACACCAATTGGAAATTCAGCGAAACGGAAGCGGAAAAATAAAACTCCCAAAGATTTCAATGCTGGTTTGACAATACCCATCTCATTCCGAACTCCAAAGTCAGGGGAAGCAGTTGGACAGAACAACAGACTGACATTAGGTGAAACAAAGACAAGATCTACGGATTTGCTCCCAATACCTAGCCAAAATACACAGTCATACAAAGCGAGTTCGAAATGTGCGATTAGAAACTTCAAAAGGATTGAGAAACAAGCAAAATCAAATAATTCTAAAGAACTTTTAAAGCTAAAAAAAGTTCTGTTCGATTCCAAGAATACTCTTAAAGCCACTTCGTCCTCGTCACTAATGAATTTTTTATTTAATAAATAAATTTCCAAGATATTACCAAATTAGTGTATATGATCTCGTTTGAACTCTCTCACATGCCTAGAAAACTAAGTTATATAATCCAAATCATGGATTTTACTGTTTAAGCTCCAAAATTTGGGTCAAGGATGTTTGTATGATACAAACTGTATCCCACAGGAAATGTTGGCTCCCCAGCGTATGTAACAATATAATTACATAGCCTTGTCTAAATCAGGGGTTTAAAAAGGGTTCTAATATATGTAGACACTAATATAAAATGTATGCCAAAATTGTAAAAAGATATGTCAGAATTTATATTTGTTTTTAACACTGCAGCAGTATTTAATAACATTAATCATGTAGAAATCATCAATTTCTTTAGTATTCTGTACAATAAATGGTATTTTGGAACATAAAAAACCCTAATAATCCCATGGGTCGAAGTTTATTGTTAAAAAACCATGGTTTTTTCTATCCCTGAGCTCTGTGGACATTGGGAGTCATGAGATTACATAGCGCTATAAATATGTATACTGAATGCTAATTATGGTCCACCTATCGCTTCTATAACTCACAGATGTTAAATTTAAAGTGTAGGTTTGGTGGGAGTGAATACGTACCCCACAATAAATTCTTTATAAATTCAATTTTTATTATGTGTGATTAAATTGGAGTTTAGAATTTGTCGATAATAATAATTACAAGTTATTTATTTAGTTCAAGTTATATTTAAGTTAAGAAAGATGGTCCGATGAACATACTAGCAGGTAAGCTCTGGTATTAAATCCCTGCATCTCGTTATTGTACCGTTTTCAAAAATATTGGCTTCACACGGAGAGAGGCATCGTCTGACCGTAGTGTCCAGAATCAAAGGACTGTCGCAGGACTCCTTGGTCTCCGTTCCATTATTCCATCGTTCAATGTAGTCAGCCGAGCAAAGACCACCTGGAATCAGTTCACAGTGGGTGGAGCACCTCAAGTCTTCTCTGTACCTATCTTGTGTGGCCTTGTTCAAATCTTCCCAAAAACTGCACACGACCACCTGGTGGTTGGCACTTTTAATCGGGTCGAAATACTTGTCCGGTCCACAGGTGGCTGATATCAGTCTGCCTCTTTCCGAACCAGGACCACGTTCTGAGTCATCGTCAATTATGCGAAGACAGAATGTGTAGTCCCGACAATCTCCATCGATTTCACAATGCAGTGGGTCGCATTCGTCTCCAGGTGGAGCTTGAGTGGGTAGTGGTGTGGGCGGTTTGGGGGAAGATGTCATTTCCACAGGAGTTGTAAGTACATTCGTACCATCGTAAGTAATTGACATTTCGGCCAGAAAAAAAAATTTGTTACCTGTCGGGCCAAACCACGAATCAATAGGAATCTAAAAATGTAAAGGTGATGATGGTTAAATATAATTCAGTTGCCGTCTCATTGCAAAATTAATGTTGATTACCGTAAATTGATCAAAGCCAGTATCGCTTTCGAATAATTTCGTGTAATCCTGCAGAATGCCAGTAGTCGAACTACATGGGAATGGTGTTATATCCTCACCGTCGACCGTTACACAGGCTTGATTTGCAAAGTATTTCATGCTGAATTCCACAAATGTAGCTCCATCAAATAAGTTGACATCAGTTATTGTCAAATTTACTTCATCCACATAATACCAAAAGTGTTCTCCCTCTATGTCACCAACTGCGGCTTTCAAATTATCGGGCAATTCACTTAAATCTTCTATACGTACAGGTGTGACTACTGTAGAAGTTTTACCCAAAAATCCACTCCAGTATGAATTGAATACCTCACCGTTTGATATGTTTATTCTTGTCACCACCGAGGCGAAAATTCTATGTTGAATCATTAACGTGCACAAAGAAAATGATGCGATTAGAATGTGAACTTTCATTTTACTGGAAGTGTAGGCACGAATTACTGTTCGCTTTGAGGTTTTGTAGGACACGGCTTTTTAAATTTGCAGTATAGACACGCAAAACTACTTTTAGAATGACACAAATTAATTGTATTTCCAATGAAAGCAGACTAAGGAATGTTATCGCTGTTATTTTACTTGTTTAATGTTTTATCATCTTTTACTAAATCAGAATTTTGTCAAACCTGAGTTAAAAAATCGTTTGTGTGCTCTATCTGTAGGATTATGCTCAATTTATTGTGTTTAAAAAGTACTGGTTCTGTTCAATCTATCAGATTAAACTATAAGCCATAATTAAATTGGTTGTAAAGGCATATCACACAGTAGGATTCCTAAATTGTTCTCCATGGTGTATTCAGTACATCTATCTAACACACTGTCACAAAGTATGTAATACTTACTCAAACTTTCAGGTTTAAAATTGTAGTGCTCTTACATTATTATTACGTCATATGCATTTGCTAAATTTAAACTCAGATTACATTATATTCCGTTTCGGAGAACCATTATTTGTGCTTTAAAGGTCTTCGATTAAAGTATTAGCTTAGGTAGGAGTAGGAGCTAGAGATGAGTGGGCATCCAAAAATGCCCATGAACTGGGCTGGGCATTTAAAAAAACAATTTCGAGCTGGGCGTTTTACACGCCCATTCGCCAATATTAGTTTTTTGGTATCGACTTTAAGCGATCTGACTTTTATCATCACAATTATCAAGTTCAACATTTTTCACGCTTCGTGTTAGTTTTTGGTAAATGTTTTAAATCGTTAATCCTGTTTTTAATTGAGCAAAGAGGGGAAACAAGTCCATCTTTTACATGATGAAAATTTGTAGGCAGAATGGAATGGATTAAGTTCACTGTCTATTAAGTAATAATGGTGGGGGTGGATCATGGGCGGATCCAGGGTAGGGTTTTACGTGTTCAAACCCAACCTCAAAATTAATCAAGCAATAGAAATATGTAACACTCTTTTGGCCCAAAAATGCCAAAATTTACACATTTTCTTTCCTAAGTGTGATTTATGCTAATTTTTAGTGAACTTAACCAAAAAAAAATCTGATTTCAAACTACGATCATAAAAATTTGACGTCAAATTACTATTGTATCCGAGGTTGGAACGCTCTGAACAATCACATACAATCATAAAAGTTAATCTGAGTCAAAAAAGCCTTTAACCGCCCCTGCTTGACATACCTACGGTAGAAATTTTTGGACTATGGGCTATTTTAAGTGTAGTTTAGAGCAGCAGTGGGTACATTTTAGTAGAGAAAATGGACATCGTGGACACTTTTGGGTACAACAAGTGGGCGGGACAATTCAGAAGGGAGAAGCAATTAATTCCTAGGTATTTTAGTTGTTGTACGGCAAAAACTTTTCGGCCAAATTTGGGAGTGAAATGCAATTAAATACAATGTAGTTTGTTTGTTCTGGTTAAAAAATATTCGGACGAATTTTGAAGTGGTCCTGTTACAATACACCTGAGAGTAATGATACAAAAATATGTATTGCTGCATTTATTACTTAAATGTATTTATGATGAATTGGTGATTGACTCTGAGGTTAGGGGAGCCTCAATTCTCATACATAATGTAATCTTATTATAAGAGAAACAATGATTCAATTTGAATAAAACATTTTCTTTATTTGCTTAAGTAGTGATTTACCAATTCATGTTTTCCATACAACGAGTATGTTCGGGAATAAATTAATTTGCAAGAAGTTATTATTGTAAGACCTTTAAACAATTCAGTCATTCACCTTAAGACCTTACACTATTATAAAAATAAGTTGTTTTTAATAACAAATTGATTACAATTCAATCTTTAAG
>JABASC010000876.1:0-30402 GCA_019776185.1 Plutomurus gul | reverse complement strand
TGATCTAGTTAAGATCTAAACTCAATATCAAAACAATTTCCACCAACAATATCCATATATTAGCAGTTTTGAGTTTTAGCAATAACCCAATGGGTTGGGTTTTTGATTAAAAAAACTCGTGAAAAACTCAAAAACCCACGTTGGTCTAGCCTGGATCACGTCTAATCCCAGCTGACAGCTTCAGCTAAGTATTCCGAAAAATTAAATTATCTAGGAATGCCACCTAAGTTCGATTTATTTCTAGTGGGACTATAACTTAGCATCAGTTTAAATCGTTTAAATAGTATAATATAAAACGTACTTACATAATTATTTTTTATGTTTATACCTACAGTAGGTATAAGTAGGCAAAGTAGGTAACCTACTTTGCCAAAGGGGGCCCCACTCTAGATAGGGAAAAATATGGTCACTCTGTCTTAGCCCTTTTTGACACCACCTTCAAAATTCGTACTATTATTTTTATGAATTTTGTAATAGCTACATTATTCAATTGAATTCACTTTACTCAGAATTCACAAAGCGTGCCATAACACATTTGAAATATTCAGTTAGCCACTGGGCAACGGAAGAGTGGTTAAAATTAATTTTTGTACATTATACAAGGGGAGAAAATGGATAATGGGACTGTATTTTATTTGACCTGATTTACGGTTTAATGATTTGAATTTTGCTGGAAGTTTGGGAAAAAACATCCACTACTAACTAATTTTAGTTAGTAGCCGTTTATACCAGCTGACTGGATGAAATCAAGCTTTCACATTGCTTCCTAGCATTTATTGTCTGTGGTTTCGATATTCATTTTAGACATTCCTAATAAAATGTTCTCATCTGAACCATGGCTGAATATATGGCAAATGGTAGCATTGGATTGGGGATGTTACTTCTGCGAGGACATTGTTCCTACCTATGCCAGTTCTAAAAAAAATGGCTGTCGGTTAGGGATACCAGTACTTTTGGCACGGCGTGCGCAGCCTAATGTCATTGATACTAACTTTGTACAGTTACTCGAATCCAAGAACTCATCTATTGGCAAATAGACATGAAGATGATGATGTACGGATGCAACTAGTAACAAAAAGTGCTTGCTGTTGCTTTATGTCCAAAGGGATTTCTCATGGCAGTGAGCCACTCAATAACTTAATGCAGTATAGTATCAACTACACACAGGATGGATTCCTTTGAAGTACGAATGCACGTTCATTTAATATGCAGAAAATTCTATACATTCGCTTTATAATGTTTTTGGTGACTGTCTGCATGACTGAGGTTTAATAATAGGATGATAAGGCTATTATTTATTTGTAGCTGTATTGGGTATTAATACTAAGTGGAAAATCTTCATTACAGCCTGCACACTTAATATAAATGTACCATCGGTCTAATATCTCTTATTACACTACATTCATCTGCCCGTGACATGTTTGCTAATTATATGCCTCTATATCGAATTCAAAGACTCCAAGAGTTGAGTGAATCTTTTTGTTGTCCATCTCCAGGGTACTGGGTAGTGCAGCTCATTAAAAGCGGTGATGGTACATACATTGTGCATTAGTCTGCAAGTTTATACCACATTAACGGTTATGACTGCACAAGGTAACGCACGAGCAAATACTCTCCTCTCATTTACGCTTCGGAAACACGGTGTGCAAATTGAAATCAAATTCTCCAGCGATGTGTACCATTATCATTGGCTTTACCGTCATTGCCCTTTGGCATTAAATTATCGTATCTCACCACCTTGTGCTTTTTAGCTGGACGGACTCTACACGGCTTTACACAGTTAGATACTTGTACCGTTCACTACGAGTCAGACAGCTAATATTTTTTACCATAAAGGATCCACGCTTTCACTACTGAGTGAGTGAGTTCATGTTAATAGATTTAGTTGAACATCTACGACCAGAATTCCTTTTTTCGTATATTCTACTGTGTACTACTACATAGCTACCTGCATGATGTGAGCTGTACTTCCAAGGGGAAATATGAAATAGAAAGGCTCATAAGCTATTCATTGTCACTACACGACAGGATTAGGTTTTGGGGAGCTCTGGAAAGAATACAGGGGTTATATTTATGGAAAATGGTATAGTCTACTGTGTAAAGATAGAAGTTGCCTAGGAGCATGGATTAAATTGGGATATGAAGAAGGTATTATTACATTATATACATGATTCAACATTAGTCAGAGAAGACGGACTATGGAGATAGTACGTAAAGAATACAGATACCTATTCAGCCACTGCACCCCTATTCGCTTTAATGTTCGTGAAAGTACATGGTCGAATGTAGCGGCAGGCAGCGCTGCATGCAAAGTCTCACTTGAGACTTTGCGTGCTTCCACTGTGCTATGTAGGTGTGTGTAAATAGTGTTTTCTTTATAAATGTGTTCATCTTATCTATATAGCAACAGCTTCAAGAACATCACATTAAGTAGGCAGAACAAGGGCAGCTCCACTACTGCTGCTTCCATTAGAAGAAGTCCTTATTACTATGTGAGTGGAAACCCGTCCATGGCCTATGAATAATGTTGAGAAGAACGAATGCTTTTTTCGTCTGTACATTGGGAGGAAATAAGATTTCACCCCATCAAAAATTTGCATTGGAAGATTCGTGGCGTACACATTCATATAAATTGAAGAATATGTAGGTACTCATGGGATGGATAGTTGCCTAAAAATTAACTATAAGTACCTACATGTATCCATCATGACAAGGTTTACACTTGCACTGTCTGCGGAAGGAAGAGGGGGAAGGAAACCCCATGCGGTAAACTAATGTCATCTAAAGTACACTACTGGCAGAGTACTAAAACAGCAGCTGGCCATAGTTTGATCCGACCCGTACTGAAATACTTTTTGAAACATTCGAATATCTTAAAATTTAAAAGATTTTTAAGTGTCGAATGCACATTTGACCAAATAAAATATAAATATGCAAATCAATAGATAAAATATACATCTAGATTATACAGCAAATGAAAATATATATATTTGTACAATGTGCAATGTGGTCATAGAGATTAATCTATGATTGATTTGTAAAGTGGAAAGGGTCGAGTTGTTTAAAAAATGGTTTTAGTAAGTGTGTTTTGAAATTCCAATCATTAAGATTAAAAATATTAGATTCAATCCCTGCTTTTTCGTACCCATAAGTCGATAATATTCACTGTTCTGTATAATTTTTCTTTTGGCGAGTTACTTGAGTATACTATCAAAAAATGTAGAAGCACGTGAATGCAAAGTAGAAGTATCACGCCGTGAGTGTAGCATATGTATCTACATATGGCCGAATGCATGTGCTGCATATAGGTAGTGTTGGAAGTGACGTACTTCGTTTCAGTAGTTCGTTCGTATGTGTAGATGACTCACTGAGAGCCCGGTGAGGATCTGATGATTATTACCGTCTGTCCAATGTCTCCACAATATATTTCTGGCTACAATGGTCTCATATTAATACAGCGGCAGCGTAACACCCGGCTCTCTCGCTTTACTTTATGTTAAAAGCAGGGAAAAATTCTCAATCTGCGGATAAATAAATTCTGAGTTGAGTGAGGGGGATGGTCTGGTCTAGTCCACTGTAAGTCTATGTGTGTATACAGCAGATCCCAGTTGCTCTTTCTTTTCCTTATGCTTGTAGAACTTGTTATCCGCTAACTCAGACTCTTACCAGAAACAGTCGAGAATGGAACTAAAGGATGAATAAAACTCTGATTTGTATAGGCATTTACCAGTAGGAAATACATTACTTGTCGTATCCCCTGTCTCACAAACAAAGAGACGTGTGGTAACGCTGCCTCTCCTCTCTCTCTCTCTCCCTCCGTGTGTGCGTAATAGTGCACACGACGTTAGAGAGCAACATTCTGTTGATGCAATTGCCTTACATTCTATGTTATTCACATGCACAAAAATAAATATCCAAATACTTGGGACAGTAGACAAATTCTGGGGAAAGTGAACGGAAAAGGGGGAAAGAGATGCAAGAAACTATAAATTAACCAACACGAAGATTTTTTCCAAAAAGAAATCACCTAACGTATGAGAAGTAGTAAAATATGAAAGAATGCAACAAAGAGAGCGAGAGAGAGTCTCTGATAGATTAGAATTGGCTGTGTTCTATTTATTGTTCGTATTGTAGAGTTTTTTTGTCGGAATGTGTATAGTATGTAGCTACAGTGGTATTTCTATTGGAATTGGATTGTTGTGGGGTTACCTAAATGGATCTGTATTGGGGAAAGGCGGGCCCGAGATAAACCGTGAGCATTGTTAGAGGACAATCTTAACAATAAGAGACGACCCGAAAGTATGATCATGTAATATGTATTATGTGCCAAGACGAGAAGAGACAAGGCACAAGAGATGGGAGTATTAAGTATCTTTATTTATCTGCAAACTGGTAGACAGATCGGCAAACAAAAGACTGGGAAGTCTTCCCATAGATACACAAGGGAAAGACGGGGAGAGAAAGAGAGTTACTCCAAGTCAAAGACAAGTCGAGTCAAGTAGAGCCAGGAGGAGAAAAGCCGAGAAAGAATATCAACTGCCACGACTGCACGCAGAAAGAAAATGCATATACATAAATTCATGCGCAAAATTTCCTGGGATTACGAAAAAGTCAAGTTAACATACACAAGCATTCGGTTCAAGTTCCAAAAAGGAAATAAATGGCAAATGGAAAGCAGCTTTGCTTTGTACATTCTTTCAGCTGAACTTTACTTTTCTTCCTTTCTTTATTCTCACAATCAGCCATCCACTTTCCACTTACTTACTGCATCCAAATGACGATATCTGAATACTGCCTTGGATTCCACCTAAGATATAACGTGCACTTTGTAAGGTTGTTAGCCTCCTGTGTTATACATGGATATTACGGTATTTAAGTTAATGCCTCGACTGCTGGAATCATTTATAAAATAACGGGTTAAATTTAAGTGCATGGGTAGCTCTGGCTTTTAGTCGTAATGTGTGCAGATTTAAAGTCTGAAAATACAAACATAAATCTTGGACCTATGAGTCATGCAGTTCAGATAGAATGGAATTGTGTTGATGGTAATGGTTCTTGAGTTGCTTTTTATGAATGTGGGTAGTAGTAGTTGGAGAATTCACTGACTGCACAAAAGAGAGAGAGAGACGGAGAGAGAGCTTAGGAAAATGAGATGTAGAGAATTCTGTAGGATAGGGAAGCCTGCAATGCCCGTCAGGGAATGAAATAATCCAGCGAAAACTCAACTAACCATCCATTCTATGTGCACATATAACATCACATACATACACGTAGACACTTGTATATACATATTAGTATGTACTTGTGTGCTGGATTACTGATAATGCAAAGAGCGGAGAGTCAACGAATCAGGAAATCGTACTTGTCTCGAAAGACTTGCCTAATACATATAGTAGTCATCTCGTAAAGTAAATAGGACTTACAGTTCACGGGTAACTATGAGGGACGCAGAAAATAATTAAATGAATGTTCGTTTTATCACGAAAAGTAAAAGTCTACTAGCCCTCTAGTTCTACTTAAAGATTTTTGATGTACTCGGTGGAGAAGGAGTAAAAAAAATATTCAGAGATTGTGAGTGTATAGAACGTGTTCTTAATTTCCTTCGACTACCACAAGCTGTATTCTCAGCGGAATTCAGATTACGGAAGATGTAGAAAGTACGTCGTCTTAATTATTTTTATTTGTTCACGTGTCTTCAATAGAAATGTCCTTGACTACGACCTATTTCATCAAAAATCCTATTTGAATTATATGTTCTTAGAGTGCAGAGTAGTTTTGTAGTATTTCAACATATAATCACGTAGTTTGTATAGTGTCATCGCATCAGCAGCCTTCTTACTTATAAGTATAGCCCTATACTGTTAGCTCAGTAGCCATATCAGAGCCTATCAAGTGCTTAGTTCAGCACTTTTCCTAATCTACAATGAAAGTTGAGTGTGAATTCTTAGTGAATGCAGAAGCTGTTTGATGTGATATGATTCGACGTTAGCCATCCTCACATGCAGCTTATTGTACATGGAAAGCTATTGTGAGCAGTGGAAAAATCTGGGAATCAAATATGAACCTTTGAATATAAGTGCGCCTACCTAATGTCGTCTTCCAGGTTTCTTCAGGAAAAACTTTCTCTTCTTACAGCAAACGTACTACTATTCAGAGTGAAGCCAGTGTTCTTGATGCTGCAAAGTGAATTCAATCAGAATTTTATTTCGGGGTCGCACAATACAGCCGTCTCTCTCAACGTGCCAAGACTTTAGTATGTACATCATTACTTGACTCACAATGTGCCGCTACTGCTGCTGCTGCTTGGAAAAGGACATGGTGACGGGACAAAAAGAATTTACAACTACGATCGCAGACTCTCGCTGCAGTATTCTACTTCTAAATTGAAAATACCACATAAAACTGTGCATATCTTGAAAGGTTCATCGAGGATCCATATATTATGTGTTGTGTGTGATGTATCTTTATAACCATGCTTTATCTCAATTTTCCGAAACATCCAAACAACTTGCACACACTACACACTTTCTGATGTAAGCATTCAACCATTGAATTTAATGATACTTCTAATACAATAAAATGGTGCGTCACGAATGATGAAGACAGTTCTGTTCTACTTACAACAGGAATGCCTTGGATAGATTTTATTACTACAACGAGAGCGATTGTGATTTCCATATAGTTATATCCTTTATCCAGACTAATCTTCCTTCTGGCTCTGGGCGCTAACGATGTATATTACCACACCATATTGTTACACAAGCTTTGATATTTAAAATACTAGTTCAATTTTTAGTTCTCCTAATGCGCATTCTTTTCATGGAATTCCTATTCTTTAAAGTGTGTTCCAAGGGCTTTTCCCATTACCGAGGCGTTGATGGCCTTCGTGAATTGTGAACATTTTCGTACAAATAATATGAGTTTGCATGTTTTGTGTTAGGTCGCGCTCTCCCACTGATTGTAGCTACACAATATAAATAGAAATGACAACATATTCCGTTTGAAAATCTACATTACAAAATCGATAGATTTTATCGTTGCACTAGGAAAAGGAAACTCATCACTTCTTCCACAATCTCCACCTGCAGTTTAACTAAACTCTCCTGCAGTGCATTGATTCAGTTAGAATTGATCAGCGCTCTTTGTCATGGAAAACCTATTACCTACCACAGTTCCCGGAACAAATTCATTGTACTACGTTGATACCGTTACGTATGGTAGTTCTAGGGTTTGCATTTCCATTCCCCAAATTTGTGAATGTAATATTCACTCAATTAACATACATTTAATACTTCTCAGACATTATTACATGGTATAAGGTATGCATTGCGCGTACATTTAGTGCTCCTACAAATGTGGCATGATAACGTGACACCAGCAGGCACCTTAATGCAGGATGCCCAAAGATTCACAATTCATTTTACAGAAAAATCAATTTTTTTATCAAAATGACATATCGACAGCGACTTCTGGTCCGTGTTAGGTCTAGTACAAACTATCAGTCTCACACATTTATCTCTCTCTCTCTCTCTGTGTGTCTCTCTCTCTATTTATCTCGCGTGACTATCTCCAATATTCTATTTTTCTCACTTTCATGTTGGCCTTTGTGCCACTTTTTATAAATTAAAAAAACCAACACATCGCACAAAAGTTTTTCTGCGAGCCAGGTGCCGGTTTCCGGGATTCTGCAATGTGACCACAGGATTTTGTTAATGTGTAACTCTGGCAGTTTTTCATAGCATCAAAAATGAATTAAATTTTCTGTATATATTCCAGAAGGTTGGACATGAATGCACCTCCAAGAGAAACAACACATGTACATATCAATCAGTAAAGGCAATGTAAAAGTTTTTGAGTCAAAGTATACGTGAGTGAAAGTATGGTACAACATTGATAAATTTATCTTTAGACAGTATTAGCGGGAACTCGTTCACATATTTAAAAAAGTGTATAAAAAAATTATCGAACTCTCGTTGTTAGTACGTACATAATACTTATCTTGGCTATATACTGTTGAAACTATTTTGTTCTTTATATTGGGCCATCTGATATGAGAGGACGACGGTTTGTGCTAGGGATTCCCATAATAATCGGAAGCCGTAGTATTATTTATTACAAAGCCTTTCCCAACTTATGTGAGTGTTCACTCAATAAAAGGAGAGCAAGGCTAAAAGTCTCAAAAAGGCAAAGAGGCAAAGTAGAGGTCCTATTACTTTTGCAGTTAAAGTCAAATCCTTAATATAATGTAATAGGACATACGATAGTTGCTATATGTAACTGTAAGTACGTAATTTCGTCCTAACACAAAAGCATTGAGCAGAATAAGGCCGCAGCATGCATACAGTGGTAAAAGTCTGAAATCTACGGTGCGTTTTCAGATGGCAAGACATGGTGGTAACACAATAGGCAGGGGAAGAGCCGAGAGAGGAACGGAAAGAGAGGGTTTTACGTTGAGCTTCTTGTCTTGTATTGAATTTCCGTAATGTTAGTATGCAAGAGATCAAATGAGATGAAATAAGATGAGAAACTTTGAGAAGATGTACTGTCTGCTCGTATGTACTTAATGTGTGTATGTATAGTTGGTCGTGTAATAAGTGCAGCTGACTGACTGGCTGAAATGACGAACTTGACTTGACTCACGATGCTTTTCC
This sequence comes from Plutomurus gul, assembly GCA_019776185.1. Lineage (NCBI taxonomy): Eukaryota > Metazoa > Arthropoda > Collembola > Entomobryomorpha > Tomoceridae > Plutomurus > Plutomurus gul. Next base: position 21,751 of record JABASC010000876.1, on the reverse strand, counting down.
TCTCGCACTCTCTCGTATCGTGGCTCTGTTCCTCTCGTCTATAACAAAGCATTATATTTATGATTACTATATACATAGAAACGGAATGATGCAGCTTGGTGCCTGGCCGTTGTTCTTTCACAACCACTATGCCATTGGTACAAGTGCTACTGACTGATTCTTTTGTCTATAACTTCCCCACGTTATGTAAGCATCTCAATGTATACATAGCGCCCATATTACTAGTTAGATAGTGCACACGATCCCGTATACTCAAATCTAATACAAAGCTTTAGCGTAACTATTAGTTTCCTCATATCGATTTTCAGGATTCGGAGCGAAGGAGGGAAGAGATGCGTAGTCAAGTAAAGTAGGGTTACAGCAACAGAGGCAAAGCAGAGCGAAAGCATTCTCTCTCTTCTATATATACTTATATCTGTGTGTATGCATTACTACAGCAGCACTCTCGTGAACTGCTGCACAGTGTGTGTACAAGTAGTAGTAGTATTAAGTGTGCAGTGCACACTACTAACAAGTAAGTAAGTAAGCCTCTATAGTAAGTAGTGTGGAGTGCCGCTAGTGACTAAAAGTAGCATTAGAAATACCTAGCCGGTGCGGTACATCAAGGGAAAGCTCTAAAAAGCAGGAAAATGCATCCAAGTAGACAAGGCTAGGATGAGCACGCTATAAGTAATAGTGGGAGACTACCTAATAGCAGACTATATACATTCTCACATATATATACTCACATTTATATGAAGATAGAGAGAGAGGTGGAGTAGGGAGACTATTGTTGAATCATCTTCCTCCGCTCTCCAATATAGTCTGCCTGCTATGTGCACATTCCTATATACTTACTTCTGTTATATAGGTGGTTATTTGAGCATATAACATATTTCCATACTTTCACAGTGTCACTTGCATCCATCCGGAATACTGTTACCAGCATGACTCAACATTCTCTTGCTGGAGGAGTGCAATCTCAAGGATTTCTCCAGTACAAGTGAAGTGATAATTTTTTCAGTCTCCGTGGATTTCCTAACAAAAAGAAAGGAGTTAGATATCAAATGGTCGGGACAAACAGCACGATTTTCTCATCGAATAAGACCTATGGTTAGAAAATGAGGTGAAAGATTGAGCAGGTAGGAAGAAGAAATGACTTTCTCCGTTGAAGAGTTTGTGCATGTGAGAAAGAAAGAAGAGAGAGAAGGAGCGAGCCAGCCACAGAGCACTTGGCTATGTACGATTGGGTTATAGAGGTAAGTAAATGATGAAGTAGGGAAAGGTATGTGAACTGAAGGCGGCACATGCGGAGTCTCCGTCTTTCTCTCTCTCTCTCTCAGACTCCCGACACCAGAGAGTGTTCTCCCAGTCACTACGAGAGTACGGAGCGAGCAGACGAAAGACGAGAGTGCACAATTCTTACATCATCGTTGGAGAGAGCAGTGCGAGCGTGTAGCAGGCAGTAGGGACGACTGTGAACTGTAAATCCGGACCAGTTCTTCCATAGACATGCTCATAGTCTCCTTCTGGTGACTCTGCACCACCAAATGCTCTTGCAGCTCGGCTTAGCCTTCTCATTGCTTTGCTGCCTACTGTCGTGTTCATCTCCTCCTCATACATACCGTTCCATTCTCCGCTTCTATTCTTGTCTCTCTCTCACTCTCTCTGATATATACACATGTACACAAGTATTCTCTTGCAGACTACACTCAAGTGCTCTCTCCCTCTCTCTGTAGTGTGGACTTTACTGCTTTTACTTCGTCTCGCTGCAATCAATGTGTTTCAACGTGCAGTCCTACTAACAATAGTATTTATATATTATACTCTCAGTCCACACACACAGACACACAGACACAGACTCAGTGTACAGACTCTACAAGGGAGACACAAGAAGACAGAGAGAGAAAACTCGCCAACTTGTAATATGGTAGAGCAGATGCACGACGGCCAGTGTACTGAGACTATTAGTGCTGTAAAAAACATCTCTTCTGCTCTTCTCCCCGGTACGGGTGGCTGTGCTTCTGCTGCTGTTCAGACTCGGTCTTCTATCCTGCTCCGCACCGATGTTTTGCTCCGCTGCTCCAGTGTACAACTACTACTATAGAGACTGGATCGTGGTTTCTGTCAGCAGAAAGAACTCGTCCAAGAAAAAGCACTGACTGACTGTTTGCTCTCTCTCTTACTCTCTCTCTCTCTCTCTCTCCCTCTTCAGCAGCGAAGCCAGTCGCCTCGTTTATCCTTCGATTCGAACCCTGATTTTGCTTCAATGTTCTTTCTCTGTCTCCCAGTTTCTAACCTACTCTAATTATCATATTCACGAGTACAACTGCTAATACTTTCTTCTGTCGCCTACTGCTTTCTCCCTCCGATCCTCATTCACTTCATTCCACCAGCAGATCAACTAACAGCCACCTAAATCGAATTACTTTTACATTGCAGACACTCTGTGTGTGTGTGTGTGTGCGCTTCTCTCTCTCATTCAGTAAAACACAAAAGAGATTCGAGCCCGCTTTCTCCAGTTCAAATCATTGTCAACCGAATTCTCAGAGTAAGATTGAGCACTTTATTAACTTTACTAATCAACCAGTAGTTGTATCAAAGTACATGTATCTATGTTCTAATAGCAATTAATACATAAATACTAGATTAGTGTTGGCTAATTTTATCCGTTTAATCTCATAAATTCTAAAGTGTGGTGTCACAATTCAATTTCAACGTCAGCTCCTTCATAAATACGTATACAGAGACGCTGAGAGTCCTCCACTACATTTTATAATAGATTTACTATGATAATAATTGCAATTTAGTGAGTACAAAACAGCTTCTGTCACATAACTCGAATGAAATACTTCTAACTACTACTCGCTTCGCTGTAAGTATCTGTACGTGCTACTTATTTTAAATAGAGACACGGGTGCAATACAATATATAAATAAGTTCGAAGTGCTGTATACTGACAACGTGTACTTTCCCTATCTCCCTCTCTCTCTCTCTCTCTCTATGTGCGTCTAAGAATTCACTGGTGAGAGAGCCTCTATAATAAAATGTATATACCTAGTCTGTTACTGAATGTCATTTTGTGTTGTCAGCACAAGACCTCCAATAAAATACCGCTAGTCACCAGCAACCACCACCACGTACAAACATTGAGTCGTTAAATAAACTAAACGTGCTTTATTATGAAGGCATCAGATTGCATTGTTGTTTTGTGAGTGTGAGTTGAGTGAGTGGCGGTGGGTTGTTGTTGGAGGAGAAGATTCGCAAACATCGTGAGCACAGTTTCATAAGCCAAATCAGCGAAATGAATTTAACATCAGAAAACACATTTCTATCGAGCCGACACAGCTCAGCTGTGCTCTTTCACAGTGTTGTGCAGTAGAGGATGTGAGGAAATGGAAATACTATCAGAGTAACACTTGAATTTCTACTACGACTGAACTACTACTGCTTTTACTCCTACTACTGTACTAATTGTAAATTTGGCAGATCAATACTGGCCATGTAGACATATGAATGTAAACAGCTAATGGCGAAAGACGCATAGAGCAACTCTTTTGAAGTGCACGTAATAAATTCCCTCACACTTTTCTATACATTATTACATTTACTTAGGTATTTATTTGCTGTAGTCTGTAGTTGAAGCAGCTTTTGAGGAATTCTCTCTATGTCTAAATATCTCTCTGGTTAGAAATATTTGAAAGGACTATAAAGAGTGGCAATTCAGTCCCGTCCATTGGAACTAATTAAACTGTACATTAGCAGGTTGATGTGTTTATGCAGTCGTGGGGCTGCCATTAATAGCTAGTGGCTGTACAGAAACTAATTTTACCATGTACCAAGAATTGCACTCACGTGGTCAACGCTTATTGCTACAGAAGTATGCAGATGTGGAGCATATTTAAGTCGTGATGACTATTGTCTAATAGTAATGGTTGTATTTCTCTGCTTTGAATACTTCAGTTCATTAGCACGCAACGTGAACTTATAATATTTGTAATAATGATAATGCAAATGACTATTAGAAGAGGGAGTGCAGGAGATAAGTGTTGGCCAATTTGGTTGCAACAGTAAATTAATGACAAACAGTGAGTGCATAAAATGTAGAAGCATTAACACAATTATAAGAGTATAAAATCAAAAGAAGGAAAAGACAGACAGACAGACAGACAGACAGACAGACAAACAGACAGACTGTGGAAGGGAGCACAAAAGATATCAGGGTAGGCATTCAATTAGACTTTTTCCATTTGCTTAGCTAAAAATTTTTGCCTAAAGTTGCATGACAACCCAATAGCAACCATGTTAAAGTTACGCAAAAATATTTGCTAAGCAAATTCCTAAAGTCTAATTGAATGCCTAGCCAGGAAAATAAAGGATTTTTACATGAAGTAAAACATCGCCGTGATAGTTGTTGTTGTGGTGGTGATGATGATGAAGGAGCGAGCGTGTTGGTTCGATATTAGCCATTGAGTCGTTTCTCTCTTGTTATGGAGCGTTCTGATGATTTGATTTGATAAGGTAATTTTATTGTCACAAAACATTATTCTTTGATTGCTCCCTAATCATTTCCTGTTCTCGCCCTTTTTTACCCTTTTGTCTTCTGTTGTCTGGGCCAAGTGGACTTTTTTTTTCATCGTCTCTCTCATCGCCTTTACGGTTACTCGATGCGTAGCTACTACAACATGTCTCCTTCTTTTGTATTGATAGAAAAATCCTTTTCAACGGCACTCACGTGTGCACCTATGAATGTTCATAGAAGGCGGACTGCTTTTTGCTACCTGTAAAACCATGGGTTGTGGTGTTAGCTAAAGTCAAAGCTATTAACCTGTCAACTTTTAGTCCTTATCAAATCTTTAGGGAAACATAACATCGTAGCGTGACATGCAATCTGCAAATATACAACTCGAAATAGTTCTTTTTATTGATAATTTACGATGTTCAAATGTCTACAATTTTCTATTAACGGACACCTCGCATAAAGAATCAGCTTAGCTTCTGCATCATACATAAATACATGAATACATTCCGATTTACACAAGGCATACAAATACATAGACACACACACACGTATTATTATCCCTTTTCCAGTTCACTGAATCAACTGAAAGCGAGAGTGATCTAGTGTCTGCCACTTTGGATGTACTGGGAATAAAGATTCCGGTAACCGGAGTCTTTGCATCCGGCTCATTTTCTTTCGAACATCTTTCCCCGGTAATAATAGTTATTATTATGTGGCCTGAATTTCTGAATGTAGTTACTGGCAGCTGGAAAGGAGCGTAAAAACTTACTATTAATATATTTCACTGATCTGAACGGAAGGAAAGCTTTGAGGCTGTCAGTAATTGATTCGCTGTCTGTGAAGGTCGTGCAAGAAATATGTGTGCAATACTTTTTTGCAATCTCTCTCTCTCTCTCTCACTCTTTCGTATTGCTGTTTTTGGAATAATTTTTCTCCACCTTATTACATGTGCTTGTCCTGTGCTGCATATATAGGCATATGAAATGAGTTCTCCACATTTTTTCCAGTCAGGTCGTGATTTTCATCTGAGATACATATTATGCTCACATCCGTGGAATACCAATCAATGCTTCATACATTTGCTCTGTTTCTGTGTGTCTACTATTCCTATTGTGAAATTACCACATATGTTGCTCATGTTGTATTGATCGTATCTGAAAGTTAATTAGAGTCGTAGCTGCGTGAACTATTCTGTTCAGGATTCTATTTCAGCATACAAACAACATGATGCAATTTACAGTTAGTTTCGTAGTTTTTGAGCTTATACCTAGGTATAAACAGAAGAAGGCAGTGAAACAAGCAGTTGGCCACAACGTAACATCATATTGTTATTAATTGTCTCCATGTACTAAAAAGGGTTTACTATTGTGAATCACAATTGAGCAAAGCGTGTGAAATGTGTACCTACCTATTTATCTGCAGTCCATTGTGTTAGCTCTGCCATTAGATATGGATCTGCAAATAAGACAAAACAAAGCATTGCGTTGGCTCCTCTCCTTAGCCATCTAGACACACATTCAGGTTACAATGCTGCCACGGAGTGCACTAGTATTGGAATTGAACGTGAGCATGTAACCGAAAGACAAATCTGAAATCTGTCTATCACCATTCACGTTCAATTCACTTCATTGTTCAGTGCCAACAACGGATCTTCGAATGACCTCATTAAGGCCCGTAGTCAATTCAAGTTTACATTCCGAATGCTCCGCACATAAGGATTCATTTCACTCGATCTCTTAGCATGTCTCGGTTATGCTGACACTAAATGATCACTGTCGCCGTGAATTCTTCTCTTCTCTCTATTATGTATGCATTTGTATTTTCATTGCTGTACTTTGGGTGTGTTGGGTGTGTGTCGCTGTCAGAGACGTGCATATGAAAGAGTAGAAAAATGATTGTGAGTAAATAATTGGAGTGACCAGCCAAACTTACACGTCTTTAGTGTCAGATTACGTAGAAATGGATGTTTTGGCTGCTCTGCAGATTATTTCGCTTCAGATAAATTGAGTAACAATAACATGGATGGGGAAGCCATCTTAATTCGTTATCGTTATAAAAGCACTCAGGATTGAGGGAAACTTGACCGGTCAGAGAGTGAGAGAGCCTCTATGCCGTTTCACTGCATAATTGATATTGATCAAGTCATCATCATTCTCATTTCGTGCCTGTATGCAGTGCACAACTTCAAGAGAGTTCTCCAACAACTCTGCTTGATTTATAATTTATCCTACAGTATAGAAAATAGCTCGAGAGTTGGTTGAATAAGGCTACGTGCATGGGGGTAGGGAAGAGATGTGAATTGATTTAGAGGGGTACTGGGCCGCTATAGTGCAAAGGCCGAGCTCTCTTCTGTCTTTTCATGCTGATTTATTCTGCAGTAGTTCAGAACGGAGAGTCAAACTTAATGTTCATCTAATGTAACGTAATTTAATGTAATAAGTGTATACTAGAACGGTGCTATGAAATTGAAAATTATATCACTCGCGCACTGTACCAGCAGATTATCATTGTATGGTGTTATGTAGGTAATAAAGCAATCTTCCCAAAGGTGATCTTTTATAAGGAACATATATATATACCTACATAAAGAATAGGCATCCATCTTCTTGTAAATTAAAAGTGAATTCTCTGTTGAAATGAAGTGTGTGGGTGTGGGCCTTGTTGCCTTGTCACGTCCTTTTGACACGTTCACATAGAATTAAGTCAACAGAAAAAAGTTGGAGAGGACGCACGAACATTCTTCCAAATGCTTACACCTCGCGTAACCTTGTTCAAATAATGGTCGAACAATGAAAAAACTTAAATTGAACAAAGAATCAAGGTTTACTGACATTTAGTCGGTTTCTCAGATTGCTCTAATAAATAAGCTTACTGTGGGCTAGAAATTGATACGTTTATCTGCTCGTGAGTGAAATAAATACGTATGCATAACACATTTGCATAATATGTAACAGCATCCGAAGATAGACATAGAATTCAGTCGTGTGGGTGTCTCTCTGTCTCTTCTGTAAGTAATTGTGTGTACACAAAGGTTTGTTGTACGTTGAAGGTAAACGTACAAATAAGCTCATCCATTGTTTGCAAGGAGTACACGACTACTTCTCCACTGTTCTTATGAACATATGTAATTTAGGTTGAAAACCCGTGCTGCTCATTGTTGTAGTTTCTAAAAGGATTGAATTTTTGTAGGTGCCTGTGAGTGATGACTACGTGGAGCCGCTGGATCAAGTGCAGGGTGTGAAATCAAGCGAATTTGAAGAATTGTCGGCAGAGGAGGAAGAGGAGCCATCATACCATGAGATAATCGAGAGCTACAATGCTCCGTACTACTATTCAGACACAATAAAAGAGGAGCCCACGTATTGCTCTCCATGCCCATCAGTGCGGAAGAGTTGCCGGAGTCGCAGTCGGAGTAGCACACGAAGGAGTCGTAGTGGGACACCTATGGCTCGTAAGCGCTATGAGACAGCATTTCTACCGTCAACAAGTCACCCAAGTCAATCTCCGGATGTGGACTCTTTGCTGCTTGCCCTCGAGTCGAGTTGTTTACACCAGGATGAGCGTCAAGAGGCACATAAGACATCTCTCATAGTGCACGCTGCTCCGACGACCAACAGCGCGAGTTACGCCAGCTGCGGAACTCACAGTAGCGGCAGCGCCACCAGCATCAAGAGCAGACCAGATCCATCCATATCGCTTTGCCAGCCGATTCTGCACTGTCCGAACACGAGTAGCAGTAGTTCTAGCAGCAATCAGAACAGTCCAAGACTTACGGGTCCGTCGAAGCCCATTATGCCATTATCCGAGCCGTTGCCGCTGAAACGCTACGCCAACAACATCGCCACACCTTGTGACAAACGTCTGATGATGATGATGAAGGACAACTCGGTCAGCTCCCTAGAGTCCATCGACTCCACCAAGAGCGAAGAGTTGCAGTCCCTGTCTCTCTCCAGATACAACAATCACAGCGCCCCCAACCCCACCCACCACGTAAGAGGAGGGGGAGGGGGTCAGGCCAAATGCAAACTCCTGTCACCCATTTCTGATAAAAGCCCGCTGGAGCCCACATCGATCGTGCGCACACTCGATGTGACAGACATCCATGGATCCTCCGTGCCAAACCAGTGGACCAAGATGAATCTCATGAGTGCTGCAGAACTGACGAACGTGCCCTGGGAGATGCCCAAATTGCGACGAAAACTCGCACTCCTCGCCGACTCGGGCATCTCATTGGACTTCCCCGGCAATCGAGACTCGGACATCAACTACGGTCTAAGTGGCCGCGAGTGTGCCGACCCTTTCTCTTTTGCTCACCACCACCATCACCACCACTCCCACCGTTTGGGGGGTGGCGGCGGTGACTCTCAATGCTATTCTTCTTCTTCTTCGCAGGGTCGCGAACAACTCGACCTCAGACTGCACTCGGACTCTGAGTTCCATGACTCAAAATATGCCAGTCTCAACGTGGGCCTGAACTACTACGAGGAGAACGACGGACAGCCGGATGACTTGGACCCGGACAGCGAACTGGAAGGAGTGGCAGAGCCCGTCAATCTGGACTGTCAAGCGGACAATGGGAAAGTTATGGACAATGAGCTACCGTCTACTTCGTTTGCTGCAAATCTTATCGCCTCGGCCGCTCTCCATCAGGGTGGAGCACAAGTGGCCAAACCGGATCGCTGTCGGATGAAACTGGATTTTAGTGCCGGTAGCCAAGTCAAGTACGAAATGGATCCGACGGTCGAGCTGGAAACACAAGATTGGTTTCATGGCGCTATCACTCGTTGTGAGGCTGAAAGCATTCTAAGGGCCACAAAGGAAGGGTCATTTCTTGTCAGAAATTGTGAAAGCTCGACGTTTAATCGCTACTCCCTCAGTCTCAAGTAAGACTTGCTTTCATTATTTCTCCACCTTTTAAAAGAGTCAATGCATTACTGGAATAATGGAACTGCCACTACCATGCCTTTATTTCTAGACTACAGCATCAGTGACTCTGTACACTCACAGTCATTGTGTGCCTCTATACATGCATTGTATAGAGCCAACTACTTATGTCAGTCAGTGTTGTTAATGTATTTGGTTGAATCTTGACTCTCTCTCTCTCTCACTCACTCTGCTTGACTCTCTAGGTATTTATCATTAAAACAATCGTCGGGGTGTGTTCAGTTCAGGTAGCGTATCTCTAGAACCTCTTCTCAAATTAGTCAGCTAATTACATTTTCATGCTTTCCTTTCCCATCCGTCAATTAAGCCTAATTACTCACAGAACTTCATTCATGCCAACCAGCGATTAGATCCCTAATCACCAATCGTTAACATTAGCTCTCTCCAATGAATTGAATGCGAACTTCCCATCATTTACTTGTCTAGTCTCCAGAGATTGTCGTTTTCCTGGCAGAGCCGAGCCTAACTGTTCAAAGTTTTTCGTCACTCTGTGCACAGAGAGATTTTCAAATAATTTTCGCGCCTCAGTGCACAACAACGAGATATTATATCAGCAGTAAGCAGCTTAACGAATTACGTGCTGAACGCTCTCAAGGGTGGGGTGAGCGAAAGTCCTGTTTTCTATGATGTCGAGTTATTTCATAAGATTTGCAATTAGTTTTACTCCTGAGTACACCTTAAAAGCAAACGAACTCATTCTTTCTTTGTCTTTTTCTCATGAAAAGGAGGATTCAGATAATACGGCACAATGCTTCACTCTACGAAAGCAACAAAATAAGTCAATCTTAATGTTTCCCAATATGTAGCACAGTGCGTATGGCAAAAGCTTTTAGTAAACAAAGCCAGTTGAAAAAAGAGGTGGCATCATGTAGTAGCACCGCTATAGTAGATCGTAGAACACAATGTAATAGTAAGGTCAAGTAGTAGGCACTAATGGTCATGTTCTTGTTTTGTCTTTGTTGACAAAAGTTGCTGCTGGGATTAACAACCAAGTCAGGTTTTTTCTGATAAAGTTAGAAATAAATAAACAGTAAAAGAAATCTCAAAATGCATGTATTTATGTATGTACATATATAGGCAGTTATATGCAATAAACACTTTACAAACACTTACAGAAAAACACATTTGCATATTAGCATATTAGATTTCCTAGCTGTAACCAGGATATATCATCTCTAAACACTTGTGAAAATTGCCTTGCTGGAAGTAAAACATTGAAGAGTGAAAACATATACCATACAGGGTTGGTAATAATAAATTAGCAAATATCCATGGTTTTAAATTTAAACGTAAACAGACTTTTGCTCCAAGATAACTTATCACGTAATAAATCAAATGTGAGTAACAGTAGCATTGGCACAATGAAGCGTCTTGTTTGTCATTCAATATGATTTCAAGGTTTGTCCTATTTAATATTAATTCATCTGTGTTTTAGTTAATTTTACACTCACCCCTCATTGTGTAGTACTTAAACGACTAAGAGTTTACAAAAGAAGACAAGCCGTTCATAACGTACATTTTTAACAAAATTAATTCGTTTGTTTGTCGTGTATACTGTAGTTCTTCGGTGTATGAATTCCAAAGCTTAATCTACAGAGAATTTTGAATTAATTATGTGAGGTTATAATTTCGAATACTATGCAGTTTTTAAGAAGAAATTGAACACTCAAATTAGCCAACAATTGCTTAGGATTCGAAAATTTTAGCATAACCGCGGTTGTAACTTTTGTCCGACCCCGAACATAATGCTATACTATTTACATAAATACGAATCAGACAAAAAATTTACAAAGGGCAGGGTCAATGAATAGCTTTTTCCGGTAGACGTCATCAAAATGTGTTTTGTATTGATTAATACACTTACTTGTGTTAGGCACACTTCAGCAACGTAATTAATAATACATATACAGATTGAATAATGATTTTCATTGCGTAGCCTACAATTTTTAATACTATTCTTAAAAAACAGAGTCTCAGTATTAAAATCTCAATCTGTTGTTGTCTTTAGTATTCATGATTTTGTCTTTTATATGCATGACAAAACACTGCGGCAATCTCGACAAAGCATATTTTAGCAGACTTGAGACATCCCAGCAGCACTTTCATGCATTTTTTCTCGATTTATTGTTTATCAGACGTTATTTTACTTTAGAATCCCGAGAGCTTATCGCGGAACGAATAGTTTATCGATTGATTTCATGCTGATCGAATTTCTGGTGAATCAATCTGTAGAGAGACAACCTAATATGGAGTTTGTGTTGTAGTGCCAGCAAGGGATTATTAGGATTAAGTCCCTTCGGTTCGACACACAAAAGTAGTTACTTCACTTACGAAGAATGTTGAGTTGGACAAACAGACGTGGCCAACAGACAAAAAACAAATAGAGAAAAGACATTGAAAACAGTCTGTATATGGAAGACGACAAGTAGATTGGATGAACGTTTCTGGTTAGATTCTAGTTTACCGTACCAGCAGTGTTTCCCATCCATACAGTTCTCATGTTCTGAAGACTTTTACACAGGAGTTTCACGATTTACTTTACCCGTTAAGTACACCGTGCTCTCTTCCCATGCCATCACTTCAATATCAATTCTAACACTGTTTATTTATTTATCCTGTCGGAAAGTTTTCGAAGCCGATCCAATTTTCATTAGCGAAGGTCTTCTGGTTTCATCCATCGTCGCTCCAACTACAACACATTATTGCATGCATATCTACCGTTTGCCCTTAAACCGGAAAACTTGCTACACATACGTACAGATTAGGATTAGAAAAAATTATCTCCACTTTAATGTATAGCCAAAGAAGCCATAGCTCAAGGAGTACGAGACTTGAACTACAAAAGTTTTTTATATTTTACTCTTTGTTTGTTCCTACATGGAACATAAGCGGCTTAGTTTTATTAGACAAACTTAGAATTACATTTTAGGTTAAGTTTTTGCAGGAAGTCTGCGGTAGGAAGTTTTGCAAGTTTCTTTCTTTTTCATATTTCATTCGAAACTTCCGTTATAGCATCATCTTTTAAGGTTTACCGCCTGTTTACAGGGTCGAAAATAATTTTATGTGAATCCTTCGCAGCTTTAGTCCAGAATTTCTACATACGTGTAGAATGGGGAAAATTCAATCTGCGAATATCTACGCGCCCATCAAAAGAACGTGCACGTATCTGTTTTAATATTTTTCCAAGTTTTATTTATTCTTCCATATTACGTAGACAGTGTGAAGTGTAAGAAGTGTCTTATAGGTATGTGCAGTTGGTTGATTACACTTACCTTAGAATTTACATTGTGTTGATGTATTACCATATAAATTGAATGATGTTGAATGAATGACATGACTCTCGCGTCATGTCACAGTGGCCTGGCTCAATCAATGTCTTCAGTGTACATCTACAGAGAAATCTTGGCTGATTGTGAGTTATGCTGTACACGGTGCACCCGGCAGCTACAGTGCACAGAGTGAGCAATCACTCTGTTTTCCACAAGCGCACAAGCACACATAAGTTATCGCCGCTTGAAAGAATCCACTTTTGTTGTTAGTGACGAGTGAATAATTCGAATTGTGTGCTAACTTCTTGACGCTGTGGGCTAGGCACAGAATGAAAATGAGAATGAACAAGTACGCAGCATTTTGGCCATAACTCATTACTATTACGTCTATTACGCCGAAACTACATTTGTGTTACTGATCTTATGATATATTACAACTTAGGTGATGTTATGATGTTGTTAAGTTATGTTAAGTAGTTGGCTGCCGTAAAATGTTCGGCTCTGTACTCAATGTTCGTACGTAGGAGGATTTTTAGTGTCCTTCTCTGTCTGTTGTCTCAAGAGTACTTACTACACATTTACTTTGCATTACTACTATGGTGCGAATTTGTACGAAACGATGAAGGAAATATTTTTACACTCTTGCTATTATATAGAATTCAAGGCACAGCGATAACATTATAAAGCTATACATATGCATGCAATTACTTTCATGATTCTCTAATAATATTCACAGCTATAACTTTTATTGTTGTTGGATAGTCAAGGAACTTTGCTGTACGTATTGCTTACTGGCAAAATAGAATGTATAGGTAGTAGGTAGGCCTAATAAGCCTGTACGATTTTGGAATTAATTTTCACAAGAATCATTAATTTCTTTCGTACACAGGGCTGTAAAGGTTTCTGACTATTTTACCCAAAGCAGAATATTCCTTTGAGCGAACGTATTTTAAGTACATATTATATTTGATGTGTTTTACTTATTGTTAAATATACATATGTATAAATTAAGTGCCATTTTTCGAGTTAGAGATAATTTAGGAAAGCTGTAGCAATTATTTAAAACAATGAATGGGAATCGAATGAAAATTTTATTATGTGGCTTTCTAAAATCGTTTATTTACATGAGTAGTATTGCAGCAAGAGAAATTCATTTGGGGAAGTGTGGCCAAAGGTAGACACAGTGCTCAATTCACAATCGACGGAGTTAGCTAAAACGTTCTGAAAGCAAATTGCATTGGGGGAAAAACACTGGAAGTAAATTACCAGGATCTATAGAGGCAAACCATGACAATTATTCATTACCCCTGCCGCAGATAATATAAAGGTAAATTCCCATTAGTGGTTACGTGTGTTTGTACACACAAGTCTTCTATAAGCTTCCCATGTTTTCCAGAAACTGTATAATAAAGGAAGGTAGGGGTATACCGAAATAAACGACTATGTAAACATTGGTTCGTCTTTTTATTGCCTAATGGAGAAATAATTTGAGTCTGATTGATTGACTTACTTGAAGGAGTGGAGATGCTGGCTAAGAAGCTCTTGCATTATTAATTGCTAGGAAGGGTCTGTTTCTTTTCCTTTTATACACTGTGAATTATTCAGTTCAGAAAAAAATCGAAAAAGGATGCATATGAGCTCAAAGGCCAACCTTGGATACCTCTTGCACCAAGCAATTCGCTTTTGTCTTCTTCATCTTCTTATCGGCTCTTTGTCGTTTATTTTGACTCACATCCTCAGCTGTTCTTTTTCAGTTTAATGGTCGTAGATGTTTCATGTTCACAGAGAGCCTTGTGAGCTTGAGTGGCGATGGCATTATTAAAAGGAAGTATTACTAGCGTTTATACATAATAAGTCTGTGTAATATTAGGGGTCTCCATTCACCAAATATCATTAGAGAAGATGGTGGTAGTTGTAAGTTGCTTATAAATTCGTTTAAATGAGATGAAACTTCATAGCAGCAGAAGGTGGTCGTATATCTATAGTTCAGAAACTCAACTTTAATGTGTAATGTCATCTGCTACAGAGGGAATTGTCTATCGTTTTCTTCTCTGTGGTAATAAAGTTTAAAATGGTATGGGTTGAGCATAAACTGAACAAGTGAACCTCCATATGAACTATGGAAAAGTAATGTGTCTGTGTGCTTATATGCATTGTGCAGGATATTAGCATGAAACCATGAAGCCAACGTCAATTAATTATATTATACATGTAGGTATGCATGCATTATGAAGTCAAGTGCAGCTATTGCATGATTTTACGCCTAACTAGGATGAACGACTCATTTGTCAGAGCACAGGTAGTAAATTATGTTGCGCATTTTTGTTTGTACTTAGGAAGTGTGTGTGTAAGTGTTTCTGACTGAATTTAATAGAGTCAAGCCCTTGAGATTAAATTTTGACAAATGAAAAGAAAAGGAGGGAGTTGAGTTACCAAATGCATAGCAGAACAAGACCTCCTGTGGATGATGATGCTTTATATGTATTAGCAGCATAAATAATATGAGCGAATGTTGCGAGAAATGTAATGATGATTTATTTGTTTGTGTAGGAGTGCCAGAGGATTCATTCATATCCGGATCGAACCGAATTCTTTGGGCACGTTCTCTTTGGCAGAGCAAGAATTTCCGTCTGTTCCACATTTGGTGCTACATTTTATGTCGCATCGACTCCCTATCAAAGGAGCTGAACATGTCAAGCTTAAATATCCCGTCATTACTCAACTGTTATAAATTTGTCGACAATTAACTGAATTGCTGTCGACTTTCTGCAAAAGTTATTGTGGACAGAATACTATAACGAATCATATAAAGGAATAAGACACTACACTGATACCTCTGCTGCAACAGATGTAAACGGGCGACTTGTTGTTAAATAAAAATGAGATTAATTGATTCGCACTGTATTACCTTGTCGTACTGCGTGAAGTACGCTGAGAAAAGATATGTTAGACCTACTACTGTACTAGTAATACATTTGTAAATTGAACATTACTCGTCCTTTGACGAGTCCCCGTCACTATAGTCGTCTGTCGTCTACGAATCATTTACTACTTTAAAAGTAAGTAGTCACGATTAGACGCAAACAGTTTCATGTCCAGTTTCGGAATTCTAGAGTATCCTGCCCTCTACAAACGAAACAAATTGAAGCACTGTGAGGTTTGAGGCCTGAGTCCAGACTCTCAACACCAATTTTCATTCTCTTCTCTCCAAGTGTCCAGTTACAATTTTCATATTTTTCAAGCTTCCAGAGAAGAAAGTCGAATCGAAATAAAACGGAAATGTACTGATTATTCGACTATAAATAAATATAAACAGCTTTTGCTTATCGAAAATTCGCATACTATTCTTTATTCAAGCGAGCGAGAACAATGGTGCAGTTAAGCGCAGAAAGTCAAAATCGTAATTTGCCACTTGTCTGAATGTGAATGAAAATTGAGGATGTGAGTTGTACGAAGGTGTGGCGTGAAAAAGTCGCGAAAATCCATGAATTGTTTTACTAGCATGGAAGGTAAATTGAACAGTGTCCACCTCTGAATTTAATGAATCCATTCCACCACCAAGTCAACCCAAAAGAATGATTCACACTACACCATCTATTTTCTCATATGTAGCCAAAACTGTTGTTTGTAGGCGAGATTTATTTTCTACCTTTACGAATTCTGTATTTCAATCTGTATTGAATATTGAATCTAACTAACTGCAATTGTGTTCACACTTATTTGTTTAAGCTATCATCCTAACACGATTTACTCGTTGCAATAGACAAATGTGAAAGCACTGTAGAAGTGTGTTTATATTTTTTCCATATTTTGCTCCACTGTACATGCATTACAGAGGGTGATTGTAGACATTTTAAATTAGTAGTGACTTAACAGTACTCATCCCTATATGCACCTAGACATAATTTATGAAATTTATGAAAGTGAATAAGTTATTCATCCAGTAGGGGAAGAGTCAATAAATATAAGTTCTAGGGAAGGATTGGCCCATAAAATCGCCAAAACACTACTCAGGAAGCGCGGATTGAAGAGTATTGGAAACTAAATTTATTGACTCTTCCCCTGCTAGATGATATAACTTTCACAGTTTTCAAGCTACAGTTTTGAATTTTTCTATCCGATAGACCCCTTGTCTATTTTACTAACGCTGAAATTTCAAATGTCTAGGTGCGTAAAGGGATGAGTACTGTCAAATCACCTACTCGTATAAAATGTCTTTAATCACTCTCTGTAGTTAATAATATCTTAGAAGAATGAAGCGGAAAGTTTCTTGGAAATACAGAAGTTCTATTTTTTCAATTCCAAATCTTTTGAGCTGCTGGTGAGTACTTTTGATGTATTCAATAGATTTTATAATTAAAGCCTTAAGAACGTAAAATAAGTAATGATTGTGAATTTTGTCCGATTGACAATTTAATTTATTAGAATTTGTACACTATACAAAGACAGTGAAAGTTAGTGAAAGCTCTTTGATATTCGACTGGAAAGGAGCCCTGAAAATTACTCAATGACACTATTCCTATTTTATCCCAGGTTAAATAAATAAGAAATATCTTTCCATCAATTTAAAAAAAGTAAAAGCGTGAAATTAAATGTTTATCATAATCTATACTTATAAAAAAATAAGTAAACTTTCAAGTTTCTTACTACGTTTGAATTAAATGAAGTTCTACAACTTTGAATTGCTCAAAAATACAAATATTCTATAAAAAATAAATAGGAAAATTGCCATAAGTGAGTATAATTTCCAGTATGACTGTTCAATACTCGTGTCCTTCAATGTCCAATTTTAAGGGGGAAAATAGGGAGACAAAAACACTTCAAGTCGGTTGCAACGAATAAATGTTAAGGTTTTTTAGCTGAAATCGATAGGTCGACCATTTGTAGTACACGGATTTCAAACAAACTCAAATGAATAGTTAATATATACGAACTTCGCTTTAAGTAATTCTCATATGATCTAGTCAGTTTGTGTATACATTCTAATTATTCTTTGCTCCTAAAAGTCTTAAGTCATGTCGCGCTGCTGTGAAAGTGATTAGAGGGCATTATGACAATATAAATTTATGGGCCACCGTACGCTACCAGAATACTGCCATCCACCAGTAGACGGACGAAACTCCAACGTGTGGGCAAAAGCGTACGCTGTACATAACTATCCCGACAAATATATCAAAAATATCGGTAATTCTCTCACAATCAGTAGCAGATCCAAGATTGTTTTCTGGGGTGAAGGAGTTAACTGTTAATTTTTATTCGCCCCAGTCCCACCCTCCCTTTTGGCCTTTCTTAGTGGATGGGGTTGAAACCCCTAAATCCCATCCTGAATCCAAGCCTGCATTATCTAAATGCTTCTGAAAAATTATCTTGATAAGCATATGTGATAGCAATAATTCAAATAGGCTGGAATTCTTCCATTCTGAAAATACTGTCGTATTGCTGCAGAAAGTGGGGACCCTTTTACGTCATTGTTTTGCACTACCAAAATTCCAGTCCTTAATTTTTGTAATCGCTTTTTATCACATTATCAATATTACTATCAATGGATCCATTCAACACAATTCTGGATATTGTTAAAATCGATAGTATGAATATTTGTTGAGGAAATAATCTCCATAAGTTTGTATTATCAAAAACATTTACCCCCATTTTTCATCACAATGGAATCCAACAATTTCCTTCTCACTTCAATATCAATGGGAGAAACACGATTGAAAAATGGGAAACTTGCAAATTGTTTGCTATCTCTATACAGTGCTGCACATTTGTTTTCAACGTGTCCTTTAACTTTACGAAAATATAGGAAACAGTTCCCCCCAAAATTGTGAATTCAACAAATGTGTTTATATTGCATGAATGCACAGTAAGTAGAAGTGTACAATCAAGCTCAAAATTACAAGCACACATTATTATTATACAATTACGACCGCGTTGCTGGGCAATTTTTCATGGTTAGTTTAGTAATGTTTTGTTACTCGTACTTTTTATTGTACCTTCTATTAATAAATTCTACAATGAATGTAACTGTAATATAGTTTATAATAATAGTAATCGGAGCCATTCCAGTGTCAATCCGCAATCAAGTGATAGTAATTATTTGTGTAATGGATAAATTTTAACAGTTTACAATTTAAGTTTCACTTTGAATTTTCATTTAAATATTTTAGCGTTTGATTAAATGTATCTTGTACTCACAATTTCAACTGATAATACCTGTAAGTAACAATTATTGTTAAGTAGTCAAGTAATTAAGTAGATCAATCTAGAATGGCGAGGTTTATTGCGTGTTTGTATTTTACCATTTGTATTATCTCATTATATAGAGATATTCATATTCCTTGCCATTGTCTATTTTCTGAAATCAAGAAATCAAATTGTTGTGTTTGTGCATTGTTTGAAAATTTATGTTAATTTATCTTCCTACCCACCTACCTACCCAATCATCTAAGGTTATAGTCATAGTTAAAGATTGGACTCTAACACTACAGAACAATGCGTACTACAAAGACGAACGTTTTTTTACTTAGGAAGACCATAAATGCTTTAGATGCAAAGTATGTTACGTATAATCACAATCACCTCACTTCATATCAAATAATGATTCACCTTAAATACAATGCAGTAGTATACTAACAATAAATACACATACAAATATATGCACTACTCACTAAACATGAAACGAAGTAATAATGTGGGCAAATTTGATTGTCTACTCAATGTACGAGTACACTTTAACCCGTGGGTGTACACCTGCCATTGAAATTTCTTGCAATATTGCAAACTGAAAATCTCTACAATTACACTATAAATCTCAACTTAATGATATCTCACTACTCAATGAAACTGATACAAGAATGTACTACATCTAATCATAACACTTGGAAATTCTATCTACTTCGTGTACCTCTGATATTGTGTAGCCAATAGTATTTAATTAAATGGTAATGCTCTCAAAAACACATTTATATAGTAACACATTGCATAAATATCAAACAGCACAGTATGTATTTAGTATTTGTAAGCTTGTAAGTAGGTAATTACATTTAAATATTTCTATGTACTATTCCTACATTTTACTCACAACAAGGTCTAGTGTCCGCATTCTAACTGTAGGTAGCTCTTACAATGGGGACTATACGTCTTCAGAACGAAATATTGTAACGACAGGGCACTACATTATTAGATGCACTAATTTATATCCAGAAATGTTCTCGATGCAAAGTAATGGAGAAAGTGAAAATCAAAGTTTAGGTTGTAAGCAGATAAATATTGTCAACTTGGACATTTAATCTTTTACGTTTTAAACAAGTTGATTTTGAAAGTTACCTAAAGAAATGCATTTTCTGTAAATTAGGTTGGTAGATTGATAATGAAAATCAAATGCAGACAAGTTAGGACAAAATATTAAATCGAAATACTTGGATAACCTAAATAGTGTGGAAGTAATGTTTGCCACAACATACGTTTTTCTATCGAATTTAGCCAGGAATTAATGAAATAACTGAGAGGAAACGTGTGCGAGCCTTACGTCCTTCTATGAATAAAGAACGTTGGTATTACTGACTAATAAGTAAATAAGTGAGTGAAAACTGGAACACTCGCCGTTCTTGCAAACATGCATCTACTGTTTAACCAGTTTTCGGTTATTTAAAGTTGCATCCAATTTGTATAGAATTTACGGGAGTACCTACCATATGTCCGTTTGCAGACAAGAGACATGTCGGTACTTTCTCAAATGAAACTTTAGTGGTTCAAATTAGTGATACGCACCACGACATAAAGGATTCAAGCTGACTAACTAGATAAACCCTCCATGGCCAAAATTTAGTTAATTCAGTTGAAGCATTATGTAAGCCAGGGCAGACGAGACCCCAACAAAAATTATCGAATACCTTCATCATTCAGCTTTCTCAGTTTAAACTTTGTGTTCGAAGTCAATTTTTATACCACAGAAGGAGTGTAATAAGAGACATGGAAGAAGCTCGTCTAATAGACTTCCCAAAGCAAAAAAACTACTGCATACCTGAGCATGATACTAAATAACTGCTTCTTCGAGTAATGTATTGTGCTTTTGAAGGATTGTGGTACAATGGGACTCGGAAAGTGAATTAATATTTAGGTAAACATCCACTCTCCACAGTTTATTATTTTCTCTCAATTACACAGATCATCCAATTGTACATTCCATTATGAGTCTACAAGGCTGATTTAAAACCAATAAATTCCAACTACCTATACATATTTATACATAGAATAGGTAGACCAAATGGATAGAAACCGATATTTTCTTCTGGTACCAGATACAGTTGCCCATAAAGGAAATTACAGTGCGCAACAGATTGTAAAAAATGCAATTTATGAAACTACGAGGATTTTTGTTCGTCATTTCTGGTACGAAACATGGACCACCATGTGAATTTCAGTATTCTCTCTCTAAGACAATGTATTACAATATTAGAAAAACTCACACCTTCCTGACTAGCCCTCCTATTTAATAAAGCAGAGGTGTATGTATGTGCACGTGCGTCATAAGTTTCCTAAGTGACAATGCCACTTCAGTCAAAATTAACCCAGAAATCTTAAGACGTATGTGCATACAGAGATAAAGTTAGTTGATAATATCAAATGTTAAATAATATATTGAATTAAACGGATACGGAAAAGGAATTTGATCGAACTTACATTATAACATTTTTTGAGTTAAAGTGAAGAATCAAAATACGCGGATGATATACAATGGTCAATCCAAAGTAAAATAGCTTAGAGTAAGTACTCTGAAAAATCTGTTTAAATATAATGTCCCTATACATACTTCTGTATTAAAAATTATAACGTAGCTGACTGTCATGGGATTGTCGTGCGTGTATGCCTCAACCAAGATGCACAAATATAGCCTGCAGGTAGATTGTACGGCTTACAGAAGCAGAATACAGTCTCACAATGGAATGCTTCCTCGTGATAATAAAATTTCGGGAAAATAAATACACCATAAAAAAGAGCGAAAAATTCTCTGCAAGAAAAATGTCATGAGCCCGGC
>JABASC010000875.1:0-30410 GCA_019776185.1 Plutomurus gul | reverse complement strand
GCTGTGCTCTATGCAGAAAAGAAAGAACAATTACTTAATAGTTACACAGGACATGGATTTAACAACTGTATTACAACTATTTAGCGTCTTGGAACAACGAGCCAGCGAAAAATCGTTTACGAAAGAAAAGTGACTGCCAGTAAAGAATCATGACTTCAATATTCAGATTTATCACCACCTTTTATACATAAAACCATAGCCTTGAAGACAAACGTTGTAGTTTTTATTGTTTTTATGATATAAGTACACATTACAATGATATATACGGTTTTATACAACACTGTATAAAACACTGTAACTGGGAAGCCAGTTCTAAAACGATTAAATGCATGCAAGATGCTATTCTTGAATTCATCGTATTTTCTGGTTCATTGCTACTTCTGGTAATTGAACCTTTGCTTAAACCATTTTCCTATGTTAATAATATAAGAACAAATACTGTGTAAGGGTTCCGAGTGGCCATATGGTTGTCAATGGTATCTGTTGTACGCACATTGTTCTCTCTTGCGCTCGTTCGGAATTCTCATAAATTATTTTATTCGATTCGCCTAAAGATTCTCCGAATGCAAACTAATTGCAAGTTGCGTACTTCATTTCTTCGCCATTATTATACTGGGTAATAAAGAGGTAAATATTATGTACAGTCGTAGTATCATGGCTCATCATGAAAGCATTTAAGAGCTGATACATTACCTTTTATTGTTCAAACAAAAGAGAACCGGTTTAACTTTGTAATCTTTTTAAGCAGTTAATACTTTATACAATAGACATTTCCTCTCTTTGATTGGATTTTATTGTTTAGATGGCTCTCTTCTAGAAGCACCGAGTAACCACAAATCAATAAACAATTACTTCCCAGAAAAAGTATTTCGAGTAGATAAATATGATTAAAACCTCCTATCATTATTTTTGAAATCGTATTGAATCATGTACACCTTTACTGTAACAGACTCGAACCTGGGTAGTATCCTAATATGAGTAATGCCAAAATATATAATAATATACCTAATAAGTACTTCAAGTGGTCATTTGAACTGCTTAGCTTACAAACCATTTACAGATATTATAACTCATGGCTTCATTTAATGAATTTCATTTACATTGTCATACGAAATTTGGCTACCTTTTCTCATGTTTCTAGGTTTTTTAAACGTTTTCTATCCTAACAAATTTTCTTTATCAAAGGAAAGCTAACTGTAAGATTAAACAAAACAATTTATTAAGAATTATCTAATAAATTCTGGTACAACAAGGATTAACTACGAAAGAACCTTTTTTTTGGTATTATTTTCACATTATAGGTAAGAATCGCAGTCTGCTTTACCGATAGAAATATCGAATGCAAGGACGGAACACTTTAACTAGTAGGCCTCAGTGTCAAAGGTTTCCAAAGTTCCCCTGTGAAAATATCGTGAATCTACTACTCTAGAAGTTGCAAGCCCTGCTCCCTAAATTCCCATACAACTCTCATAAATCGTTAGCCTAACGATTATAATATTATTGTAGTATAAAATACATTATACCACACATTAATAATTCCCTAATTCAATGATAATGAGAAAATCAATCATATTAGGTATTTATGGTGGTAATTATTTAGACGACCAAGCGTGCGGTCCAAACGAATTGCATCAACTCATTTGTATGCATATAATTGTAGATGGCGTAAATGAATGCAGTATAGATGTATAACTTATAAGTCCGTGTAACACGATTTCAATGTAAACAGTCATATTAGATTTGAAAAATAGTTTTTTGTTTGTTTGCAATATAGAAAAAACATGAAATATGAGCAAATGTGAATTTTAAAGACGGTCTAGAAAATTCTGTCTATTGAATGCAATGGATTGTACTTGTATCTTTCTCTCTGCAACATCCTATTGCTAATTTTCTTTCTACTAAAATGTGTAGTGTAAGTACACAGAGCAGTCTGGGCTTCGAGGTTTGTTGTTGCCCGGTATTTCATCACGCTTAATGGATGCTAACTGAGAGAATGTGGGATTTAGCACGGAACTTGCATCCTGCCAGTTTGCAGACAAATTGTACTTCAACTTCGCGCCTTAATTACAATGAGCAAAGCAGATAATTAGTAGGTGCACTTGGCCACACCAAAAGAGTTAGAGAAAACATGTGAACAGAGAGAAGAAACTGTTAGCAAAGAATTTACAATCTCCATGTACGTACACGTATTGTTTTTCTGTATGTGCTTGTCCCACGCTATTTGCAGTTTACGTACGTGCCACCATCACCTCCACCGTAAACACTCCTTCAGCTTAACCATTAAAGCTCTTTCCCAAACAGGATGTGTTTTGAATTTCCATTTAGTGATAGAGAGATTTTCGAGTAGACATGCATACACTTTTGTGTAAAAATAAGAATGAAACCAAGCCATCTATACATACAGGAGCTTATTACTACAGATATTATATGTATATATAGTTTTAGCTGATTGAGAAATGAAGGAACTATTGCACAACGCTTACATACAACATTAAATACATGTACTACTGTACAGTCATCTATTAGAAGTACTTACGTAGCAGACTTAAGTGTATTATTTACTGGCAGCTCTCTTTCTCTCTCTATCGGTCTCCCCACTCCCACCACCACTTCAATCCAACCGAATAATATTATTATACAAATAAGTAGATCTACATAGAGACAAGGAGGAACTGATGGAGATTGGATTAGGTTGCTGGTAAGTGCAGGAGTGGAATTGTGTTTGATTTTGAGAGGACTTATAGTTGCACATTAGGAATTGTTGAACCCAGCCTAGTATCATGTGTAACTTCAGTTCAGAGTTCATTTTTCTGCTCTTTTCCAGTTTGGCCAAAGGAGAGAAAGAAAGAGGACTGAGGGTAATCGCTGCTAAGAAGAGAATTGAAGTTACAGACGAGAAGATGTAGGCAGAGCTTATGGGCAATTGGATTTGGTTGGACTGATGCTAAATTCTTCTCTGACATGAGAACGGCTCATAATATCGGATGGACATTGGGAGGTTGCTCACATGCATACAAACACAAACACACACACCCGCACACACACAAACACACATACACAGAATGTTCACCCGTCCGCCTTTCTTCCTTGCTGCCAAGTGAACAGGACGTAGAAACACAAGGGCTCTATACTTACAGGCTATTTAGAGTGGCAACTCTCTGGCCTAAGTATAATCGGTCGGATGGTGGAAATGGAAAGTCCAAATAGTCCAATAGTCCATCAGCAAGAGAGAGAGAGAGAGAGAGCTGTTTGAGCTGAACTGACTACGTGGAACAAGTTGATTTCATTAGGCGAGATGCTAAAAGAATCAGCTTGCGTGTGATTCGACCCATGCAATCTTCAACTTCGGTGGCAATAGTTCCTAACACCGCTCCCACTTCAACTTGGGCTCGATAAGGTGACCTGTAATTTCCTTAAATACCTCTCATGCAATCATATATTTATATTTAATGTCTACCCTTAATTGATCACTACGATAGCCACACATGCTACCTTTAAATCATATTAAAGACTTTACTTCTTATTTACTCACTTATTTCCAGCTATCCTCACTCTCACAACCTACAAGCCTGCAAACCACTACCTCCGTCGTTTCTCCAAGTGAAAGTCAGCCTGTGTTACTTTTGAAAGCCAAACCATACTCAAAGTTTTAATAGTGTCCATAAAACAATGCACCTGGTGTGTACCTACACTTTATTTACTTTAAGATATTTCTTTAATTACAATATTTACCGGCGTAGCTATCATTTTATTTGCTGACTGCTACCATGTAATTTATGCAACTCTTGAATAAAGCACTCATTAAATGGGAGACACACGTTTGATTTACTTCCTTTGGAATATGTATCTATAACAATGTTTGCTCACTTGTTCAATTAGTAATTTCATTTGATTTCCTACACTTTATAAGATATTGAAAAGTTAAGTAATATACAATTTATCCTCCTTTCATCTAATTGATCGCGGGTCAAAGCAACGATTAAAACACTAATTATTATGTAAGAATCCATCAATTATTCCTTGTGGAAAGTAGTTTATTTGTAGTTGATGTTTCGTAATATTAATTATATTCGTAACATTAAGAATATCCCCTTTCGTACGATTCCAAGTTGGAATCTAAGAGGATTCGTGCATAAAGTGCGCACTGCATACCAACCAAGCAAAGAAAAATGTAAATAAATATTCAATAGTGGAAATATTTCTGAAAGCATGTCTGAGAATGCATCCTTACTCTCACCGTGCAGTATTATAGCATTACATTTGCATTGAACTGTTGTGTCTCTCAGGCAATTTAAGCGACCTAAGTTCAATCCATCTTGGGATTGAATATCGCAGCCACTACATTAGTAAGTATATATAGGCTTTGACTAAGCACGAGCCATTATTTGAGGCAAAAATTCCGCTCTCCTCCACCACCACCAAGTGGAAACTAATGGAAAAGTACTACAGAGGTATTTAAATGTGTAAGGATGAACTGAGTGAACGCAAGAGTGACATAATGCCATTCATTCTTCTAGTTCATAGCCATTCATTTTTGGCTATAGTCGTAGTTTTGGGGAAGAAAGAAATATTTTTCTCACAACATGACCACCTGTGTACTAGTACGAGCCGTGCAGTTGGTGGACAATTCAATAATTCCTAGACGTACTACTTTGCATACTAAAAGAGTGCTGGTGGAACGACTGCACACACACACACAACACACACACACTGTAAGACTATACTACGCTACATTTAGTTATAAGTGACATGAGTGTTGTGATGGAAAAATTCTCTCGTCGGACACAATTCCTTGGTGATTAGTATTAAAAATGCAGGTAAGAATGATGAACATGCACACCTCGTTGCTGCCAAAGCAAGCCAAAGCCCAGCCAGTGAGCCCACACTGACGGCTATAGCAGACATATAATAAGAGTTGATGAGCACGAGGGACTGTTAAAGCAAAGCATGCATATTTATTACATCACCAGGGGTAAATGAATGCATCACTCAGTCAGACTGTGAGCCAGTACAATATTGCTTGCTGCTAAACTAGCCCATTAGGCTCGGTTTTGGAGACGTCTTTTGCATGTAAGTTACCCGTTTGTGGGACCACCCAACCTGAAGAGGGTAGAAGCATCTCTCTTTCTCTCTCCATAGGATATATTATATTGGCTACGCGTTCGCTCTGTGTAGATGATGGAGACGTTTATCTCAAGTAATGCTGTACTATTACATCGAAGAGCTATTGTATTTCTGAATCTCGCCCTAAAATATATATTAGCCCGGCAGTTCAGCCCAGGCTCTCCTGTTCTGTCCGAGATAGGTAGTCACACTCGTATACACAGGTAGCCACTGTATACAGGGAAATAGTACTATGTACTTTGTATATATTGAAAATGAATTTTAGTAAGTGCTTCGACTGGCCATATACATTACACATATAGATACAGTACCTAATAGGACTCATATAGTACACGCATAGACTGTGTGGTGAGTAGGAGCACGGTGAGTGAAGAAATAATTTAAGTCGAAGCAGAGGAGTGCTGTGCATTTCTACTCTCCTATGGCTCAAATGCTCTCTGAGAGTCTATGAGCAAGGCGTGAATTATCTTGAGATCCGCTCGCTCGATTGGATTGGACACGAACTCAGTCGAATACCAGGTGGCCAAGCTTTAAATAAAAACACAATACACTGTACAGACGAGGCATGCAATGCTCATGCACCGTCCATGTACTGCACATAAAACTCATGACCACTTTTATTCTCTCTCTCTCTCTCTCTTGCTCTCTGACAATCAGCAGAGTATATAAGTGAGTTTTGCTGACGACTCTACCATAGCATCCATAGATTCTCCATATAAAATGTATACGATTGTGCTATGTACAAGAAGGAGAACAAACCTTTAATCCTGTCTAACACAACCAATTTACCATTTAAGCTCCCACACAACACATCAAACAGATCTCATCATTTCCCATTTAGTAAATTGACCAGCTACAAAATACTATAGTGTATTCTTATTGTTAAAAGTAGCATGATATATTGTCAAACACTGCAATCAAGATTAGTGCAGGCTAATCTACTTACGTAGGTACTGCCGCACCACACAAACACAAGGCATCCCTATGAACTTGAGGCATGCAAGCCAAGCGAAACCAGCTACTCACTTTTAGAATGTAATGACTGCACACAGACAGACAACGTTATTACATGTATATCTAGTGCATGTTCTGTGTGTGAACCGTTGAGTTATTGAAATTGAATTTGGAGAAAAAATTTAACCAACTCAGCGAATCAATACTGTGAGATAGGCATGAACAGTCATCAGAACGACGGACCGACTTGTCTCACATCGATACTCTATTACATATGGAAAAGTTTAGCCAACCTTCTAAAAGAGGTTTGCCTTTAGTATATGTTCGTAATATGGACAAGGGATAGTTTGTAATTTATAGTAAAAACAAATGTTAAAACAATACAAAATAGTATCTATAGTGCATATGTGTGCTCAATTTTCAAAATTTCTTCACAGTAAACCATTGGTGGGTTTAAAAATGTTTGACTGCCTTTTGACATAATCACTGACTGAGAGAGAGAGAGAGAGAGAGAAGCGCAAAGACATGAGCTTGAGTATTGAAGGTATTGCGAGCAATTAGGACGGACCACCGTATAGGCCACAGCGACGTATGACTGTAATTCACAGATTGAAACGGAGATGATGATCGGTGCGATCCACCCATGAACAAGTATGATAATCTGGTTTGCTGTGGAAAATAATATGTTGGCCGCAGTCTGAATAGGCAGGTTGCCTTGAAGGAAGACACGTTTAGCAGTCTGATTAATTGGAAGTCATGACTTATAAACTTCATTGATAGGGATGTCTATTGTCTAGATTTTGAATGCTCATAAAAACTCTATTAATCTACTGAACGAGAGGAAAATTGACCTCTTCTTTTCCCGTTGTGGCTTCCCGTTTCCAGGCTGCCGATTTGTTTTCTAATTCACCTTATTCGTCTCCGTCCTTACAGGTTTTCTGTAGACTAAATTTGTTTGTAGAGAGCTGTTTGAATTACACATCATATTTGTATTACTAGGTACTTATTAGATGGGTTCAACGTGTATTCAATGTGTGCTCTGATGATGCAAAGGTCTTTGATCTGTAATTCAATATTTATCGGCAAAAAGGCGAAGCTAGAAAAGTTCCAGTCTTGGTTGCCTTGTGTTCACTTCAGTAAAGAGTGTAATATAACTATTTAATAATTATATATTTACTTATTTGAGATTTAATTTACGCTTTTTCTAAACAAATAATTTCACAAGTCATTTCAAATTTTATAGACATTAAAATTGGAAATATTTATATATTTTTACATTGATAAGACTAATGATAAGACTGTAACTCATGCAAATTCAAATAGAAACACTAAAGTAGCCCTATCCATATTTAGAAAGTGTATGAGTATTAGAGAAAAAATTAGTAGTATTTCTATACATCGAAAGTAGAAGTCTACGAAAGCAATCTACAGAACAGTGGTGCGAATTTTTGTTTTATTTCCAATCTACTGCACCTTTTTCAAAACCCTCAGTAATAGAAGAATGAAAAACTGTTGATCTCTAAGCACTGATAAACTTTTATTTAAGCGTTTTGACATTGATGTGTGAGTTATTCATTGAAAAATCCAGGAGATAGGAAATTACATGGGGAATTTAGATTTTCCACACTACACGATCATACAGCAACCTTAAGAAGAAAATATATGCTGTCCAAACTGTGTCCTAATACATAAATATTAGTTCAGTAAATATCAGAAATCAGAATTGTCTACTTACTGTCTGCGGCGTAATGGGAAGTTTTATATGATTGGGTCCCCACGTATTATTTGTGCAGCGTCGGGATTGATAATTGCCAAATTGCTATGGAATATAGTGCATAGTAGAACAGGCTATGACTTCTCCTCACGTAATTTGGAACGCAGGCATTCCACTCGGAGTCAAAGGTCAGCAAATCATTCGCTCAATAAGCACAGGAAATTATTTTTAACTATTTCGTTAATGTATTTCGTGATATCACTGTCATTGGGTAGATGAGAAGATCAGCATGAAATCCTCATGCATGCAACTCCCAAATTTGTGACATATTCAATCAAGTCTGACCAACTTTCTCAATGTATAAACCGTCTAATACACCTTATTTGGCATACAGACATGCAAGTATTTCACGTCAAATCCAACGCTATAATATTACCATATTCCTATTCCATGTATCGTGTAAACTATGGCCTGTCTTTTTACAGTAGGGGAGAGTGCTGTCGGTCTGGAAGTTTCGCGTTTAAGTAATTTCATATTTAATCTAAAAGATTTTATGTTGTTTTATTTTGTATATTGTATTCATCAGGTTCTTAGGCACACTCTCAATTAACGTAAGATATTATTAATGCTAAAATGGGTCAATGACAACATTTTATTTAAAAGCATTTTTCTTCCAAACCGACAGCACTGGTACTGTCCGTTTGGAAATGACCCCTGCGGCCACTGATTACCCCAATTTTTCCAATTCAGTTTCATGTTCTTCATTGAATGCTCTGTTAAGAGCAATGTAGCGTGACGCATCTATAATTAATATATTTTAAATTTACTAATTATTAAATATTTACTGATTCCAAACCGACAACACTGTGACTTTTTATATTTGATTCAACTTCCCCATGGGGTAAGGTGCATGTGCATTTCAATTAATATCTAATATCAATCTTTAATGCCTGCATAATGTGTAAAAAAATTCTTACCTCCCCATGGTTGCTGGAACGGCTCAAAATAAAGATTTTGTAGACCAATGAAAATTTACTTTGGAGTGATTTCGGACTCCAAAATCACTTTTTTATTTTTAAACAATTCAGCGTAATACGGGTGTTAAAAATATTTCGTTACACATTGCATGTTGACAATGTGAGCTTAAATTAAAAATTTCAGGTAAAAGTAGCAAGGATTAGTCGAAATAATCACTATTTCCAAACCGGCAGCGTTTCCAGACCGACAGCACTCACCTAGGTACTATCAGCAGCTATGACTTCATACTCATGATTTGATTTTTGATTTTCTTGTCACTGCTATTTCTCTGACATGTGCATGTCTCTACCATGTGTATATCCAGTGTACACTAGAAATGTGCTATAATACAAAATAATCTGTATACATATAACTATAGGTATTATTACATGGTTTCAGATGTCATACGTGTTTAGATTCATTGCGTGTATACGCAATGAATGCAAAATTCTGTGATTGGTGCGCTTCCTCTTGACAGATGGATTTCTGGTGAAATCTGAGTCCGTTTGGAGCTAAAAATGAATTATGATGATCAAAACTTTAAATATTTAGAACAATAAATATACTTAACTATAAATATATTTAACAAAAATGTGTTTTAACGTTAGAGAGAGAAAATTTATATATTAATATTCATCAGCCCTTCTAATAAATATTAACGAATGGCTATACTTAAATTGTATTGGTACAATTTTGGTATTTTTAGTACCTTATATATTGCAATAAATTGGATGTGAAATTTGAAATAATATTATATTTTGCAATATTTTCAAATATTCCATATTGGTGTGCTGGCTGACTCAAACTTACATAGCTTAAAATGTTTTTAAGGAAAATTATATAATGTATTTAATGGTCCTGTTAAATGTCAATGAGAATATAATGGTGTGTGGATAATGCTATTTTAATAAGTGACACAGTCCAACACATTGAGTGAGTTATGTGGAAATTAGCACAATAATATAATCCAAGGCATGTATTAGTATTTGTAATGGCTGTTCAGATGTTAATTCAGACGTGCCATTTTAGGCTTGAATACACACGACACTTGTATATTCTTTCATTTATTTCTTACACACTGATAACAGAAATTTTGGCATGTGACTGTTTCTTACCAAATATTTATCATGGATGTGTCACTTTCCAATACATTTAAAAATACTGGAGCAGTTGGATATGTACGATAACTAAGGACGAGACATCAGCATATCCGGCTTAATTATTTTTTCAGAAGCAATTTTTTGTGATAATCATGCAATAGAAATGATAGCTTCAGTAAAATTTGTGAAGTAATTTTAGAGTGGCTTGGGAAACTGAGCTTAACTGGTATTTACTGGTATTGGTGTGTCTGTCTGAACAGTCTACAGTCTTTCATATGAAAGTATAAGCAGTGGTTCAGTGGTCTAATGGTAATTGCGTTTCTACGGCTCCATTTCTTATTGTCACGTCAGTTCACTTGGAGGCACTTATTAGTTAGCATTATCCTTGTTACGTAATAAACACTTATGTTGGCCCTGTTCTATGGAAATATAGTTGACAAGAGAGGATAAACTGACAATGATGACAGCAGTCCAGCCCACCAGCATTACCTTGAGTAAACAGTGGTTATGGGAAACAAAGAATCTAAATGACAGAATTCAGACAGAATAATTCCGATTGAACAATGCAGTGACGAATAGGAAAAGGCGGGCAAATGTTACATGGTAATGATGTGGTCGGCGGCTAGTAAGGTAGCTAATTATGTGTAATATGAACCAATGCTACCTAATAACAACACTTAATACATATTGCAACATAATGTTCGTACGTATTTATATTGAATTTGCATAGCTGACTAAGTATGTGGCGAGTGACTCAAGATGCGTAAAAGCCTGTCTAACGAGTCGGTGCCCTCACAAAGCAATTCATAAATACTTACCATTCGTGATAATCAGACAAAGACAAGGCGCAAAGATATATCATATCTGTACTATTCTATTTTGTGTGTCTCTCTTAGAAAGAAAAGGATTGACCGTGAAAACTGGCAACATAAACACATAAACAGTGCATATGGATTTATAATACAGAAAATAGGGGCTTGTTAGGCTCGACGGTAAGAGTAACAAACGCTTTGGCTAATATAATTGATAATTAAAGTACACGAGAGGTGTGCATGCATGAAACGATTTTTTATTCTGAATACCCATTAGAGCCTTTCCCAGCTAAATACTTGAGCCGCTACAGGTTTCCAAGCAATTTTCAACGCAATTCACCATTCCACTTTAATACTCAAGCACGTAACAATGCATTCAACAATATTTTCACCCGTAACCGTTGGCACAAAAAATTTGCTAACATGTGGATTGTTTCTTGTTAAAATAAGTAAATACTTTAATAATAACTTAATTTCAAAGAAGCCCTCCAAGTATTTTTGAACGGAAATATTTCTGCTTAATAACACAGAAATCTGCTACACTGGAATTTGGTTGATTTGAATGTAATTGGACATTAATATTGGTATACGTAGTGTTACACGCAGAAAGTTTTAACATGTTTCAAACCCTAACTCGTGCTTCATTCTTTTAATTGCTTTTTTAATTGAACCCTTACAGGAGTAATTAATAAAGTATTTATCCTTGTAATAAAATAAAATTGACGTTATTAGTCAATTTGCCGATTTCTTCCCAGCGTACAATACATATTGAATTTTTAAAGGTATCGCTTCAGCAGTTGAGGTCTTGCAAAAGAAAAACTTTGTTTTTGCAGAACGGAATAAATGTTTTATTTTTGGTGCCACAAAAAAAAGATATGCTTTACGGAAAAATTTAACATTCAGTCGAACCGTGTAGATATTATTGAATTTAATTTCCACATGAGTAGAAATGGGTTGGAATTTAACAAGTTCTCTCCAATATGTATTCATAATTTTGTGCGTCATTATATTTTTTCCCAAGCATATGCACCATCAGAAGCAAAACTTTGAAATAACTTATTACAAAAAAACTCGGCGTAGCAATCAGCAATGTCTAAAGGTACGGAATACAAAGGAAGCTCAATGTCATAGTTAGAGACACTGAGGACACTAAGACGGCGAAACTCATTGTTTTCCAAGCTGTATCATTAGTATGTCACCTCATTCATTGTGTTAAACTGTGGTCGTTCTTATTGTTAGTTGATACAAAGGATATTTTTTCTTTCCTTACATATGAACCAATTATCAGCAAAAGCTGAATGGGAAAAATGGCCAGCCTTCTATCCCTACATATTATTATATCGTATTACATAGACTGTATACAAAGACTGTTGTTTCTTATACCCAAGTTAAAAGTGCTGATTAAGTTTATGTACAGGGTCATCCTCATATATTTTCTCCATGAAAACACGAACAACGCAGAAAAGTTTCATTTAAAATTCAAAATAAATTTTTCCTGGAAAAATGTTTTTTGGGAATCTAACCAGACTACAAAAGCATTTCTGTGTTAATCCTTGTATAATATAAGAAGAATAAAGATGACATTATTTATGATTTCATCCAACAGAAATTTTCAGTGAAAACGCCTACAAGATACAATTTTTCGCTGTAATGCTCTGCACGAAGAACAAGTAGGAAGAAACTATATACAATGTACTCTTTACTTCGAAAAAGTATAATATTACTACTCCCCTACATTGAATCACCTTCTTTGATAATATTCCATCCTCTTTGGGTTACTTCACTAGTCTTTGAGTCTTTGTTATAAAAGGTGAGTAAGTTAAGCAAGCAGAAATTCAATGTGTTCTTATATCATCAGACCCCGAGCACTTCTTAATCTTTTTCCCTGTACGTAATATACCTTTTCTTAGATTTTATGTAACTATTGTCTAATCTACTGTTCACGTTCCTGGTATATTATGCTTTTCTCCAGCACTTAAATAAATTAAATGTGTTACATCTGTGAAACTGTCAAAACACTTGTGTTAACTAATGACAAATAAATGCTTGAAGTTGAGATATCCAGTCCATACAAAGTCAAAGCCAAACACAATGAGCGTAACTGTAAAAAATAAGTTAATGTCAAACAAATTATGTTTCTTGGCTCAAAATCCAACAGAATCATTATATTAACAATGGAAAAGGTGTAAATCAAGTTTAGAGGAAATTCAGAGATATGTGATATGAAGACGCATAGTGTCCAAATTAAAATCCAGGTAGAAAGGGATAGAAATACTTGAAAATTGTGCTCGTATTTTGTGATGCACAAGATAGCTACTTAACTAATTGATGATTTATGGGGAAAATTCCATAGTTTATTCCCCACACAAATTTCAGCAGCTATATGGCAAACTAATTTGAACAAAATGAACATTTATGCTTCATTCCAGCATTACCCACTAACAACAACAACAATAAAGGAGGACATAAAGAAAAACTAAAAGGAGCATTCTGTGAGCAGATAAACTTCTGTTAGCCAAAGTAAATAGTGAGACACGAGCATACCTACACATATAAGTAATAAGGTTCAGAGACAGAGAGAGAGAGAGAGAGAGAGAGAGAGACGAGAACATGGGTAAAAAGAAGATAAAAGAACATCCACGGAAGTCTTCTAATAAGCTCGAACAGTGAAATCACTTAAAATGAGGACAAGTCCTGCATTGGAACGTACTGGGCGACTCTGTGAGTTATTTTGGGGGAAATACATAAAATGTGATGAGATGGAATAATAGGCAGCTGATACAAGGACTACTTGCACAGTAAAAATGCTCCACTAAGGATGTGTTCGACACATGTTTTTGAGCATACAAATGTATATGGTATGTTTTTAGATGTTGTGCATGTGTATACACGGAAGAAGCAACAATATACTAACAACTACTACATGGGAGCTTCAGAAAAAGCTGCACTTCTAAACCAAACCAACAAGAGTTGGATGAGTCAATGTGTGTTATAATAATGGAAATGGATAAGTAGATTAACTATAACAAAAAGTAAACTGAAAGAATAGTTTTTCCCTGTGTTTTCTACTGTGATAAATTAACTGCAGTTGAAAACAAACGGTTGGCAAAGGAATGAAATGGTTCCAAAAATTCTCCATGGTCGCTTACCTGCCACACACACTCGGAACAAATCCAATACATGAAATAGCTAGTTAAAAAGTTATGTATGTATTTCCAGTGTAGTAGTGGTAGTAAATAGATAAGTGAAGGTAGAAGAAGAACTGTGCCGAGAGGCCGAGACAGATAGCTCTACAGGTAACATTAACATTTCTGGAATTACCACAAAAAGAAGAAACATAGACATTGTTTGTAGTACAGAGATGCAAGAAGATACGAGAGCCTGGCTACAAGCAAAGGGCTGCTCTCTACAACCGTATACGTTACAATAGGACACACGAAGAAAATAAATGAACGACATGCGTTACACGACTGAATAGAGAGAGTCATCCGTTTGCTCAGCAGAATTTTATATCTCACAGAGCAGCAGCAGCAGCAGCAGCGAGTAATACTCATCCTATAGCTACTAATACTTAAATATTACATACAGATACGGTACTCAACTCAGATCACTCACTCACAATCATTTAAATCATTTGTATCACACAGCACTCATCTCTATGTTGGAGGCACAGATGATATTATGTACATAGTTACATAATAATGTGCTCATTGCATGTAGGCAACTTCATTCAGGGTATATTTACTATACGGTCCACTATACAGGCGAGCACATATACTTATAAGTATTGTAGAGATTATAAATACTGTGAGCAGATGAGCAGACCGCAGATGTAGCCAGAAAAGAAATAGATAATGGGATAATATGGAAAGGTCTGTTTGAGTCGATTGATGTTCTCTCTCTGTGTTTTTACTACCTATCTCTGTTAGTGCAGTTTGATTTGATGACTTGATCTGATCAAGATGATACTCAACTGATGTGATGATTATCGTGGAGGAGTCTCTCTCTCTCACAAGTCAGAGCAAGAGACATGGCTCGGATTTTCGTCTGTTCAGTTCACTGGATGTTATTCTGATGGTTACATCTCTTAGCGGAACGGTGCACGAACATAATTTTCTTCTCGTCTGTGGTCATTTAAATTCAGGTACACAATCTCATCTCTGATTGAGAAATTTAGATGTAGAAACGTGATACGGTGTAAAAAATTGTACACCGCCTTGTAAATGAAAGTGCCATTAATAAATGTCAATGAATGTTTAGTCATCATTATCTACGAAAGGAACGGTGACGTCCAGCCACCTCAAGGGATGCATCCTCACCAAATCTACCAGTCCTCGCTCATTCTCTGAGCCAATCAGCTCACCTTTCCTTTTCCATCACTGTCGCACTTGTCCTCTCTGTACACACACATAGGCTCAAATACATGTGTACCCATACCCACCACCACCACCACCACTACCGACCGACACACATTCACTGAATTTCGTCTCCAACTGCCTACATCTTTTTTAGAACGGATTTTCCTTCCTACTGCATCAGAAATAGGCTCACAAAACAATCACCACTTACGCAAGCACACACTATTAATGTTCCTGTGTGTGTGTGTGTGTGTGTGTGTGTTTGTGTGTATGCGGCTGTGCTGCTGTTGAGTGAGCTCCATGATGTTTCAATTGAACAAAGGTGGTGGGTGGGAGAAGGAAGATTGTAGAAAAACAAAATGGTTAAACGCAGGTAGCAGGAGCAGGCGGTTGACTTTTACTCTCCTCTCGCATTTCCTTTCTAATCATCACGCATAATTTGGATTTAAATGCATGGAACCGCCTCATGACCTGTCAAACAGTTGGGATACTACCGTCCACGCTAAATACATTTACCTAGTTAAATATGAAAATCACACATTTCTAACCGCCAATTATGAATTTTCCATTCAGGAATTTACAATAGGATGCACATCGCTACCTTTATTTGAACAATGTGTGCGAAGGCCATTTTATAATTGATCGTGTAATTTGGCAATGGTCTCTGAAGCATTTGGCACAATATTCGCGAAATTGGTTTTGAGCAGAGGAAGATTACTGTGGGGTTTTATGGTGGTGGGCCGGTGGTCTCTAGTCTAACAATTTGATGAGCAATATGATTACAGTTGATTAAAATAGTTTATTAAAATGTAAACGGAGAAACCTCGAATGCATAGAGGCTGTCTGTGTTCAGGAAGAAAGAATTAATGTCGGAAAGGTGGAATGGATGCGAAATGAATTTAGTCCGTCCTCAGCTTGTTTGATTAAAGACAGTAATATTCTGCATAATGGTTTTGTAGTAAAGATAACCTTGGTCATTGTAAATACCTGGCCAGGCATTATACACAATGCACACACGGAGCTATGTGTGTGTTATATAGTAATATGCATGAAGTAGAGACAAAGAGCACAGGAATAACAGATGTATGCGAGATGTTCATAATGTAATTGCAAGGCAGCACAGGTTGCTTGTAATTTATTAGATGAAGAGATACTGGGAAACGAAGACGTATTCATGTCTTTAGCAGTGACTCTACCTACCACTTATCCATACTTTGCATATTATCTGCTCTCTGCATGCACTGCCTATATAGATGTGCACGTTTGCAGTGAAAAGGGTAAGGTGCACATATCTATACGCTATATGTGTGAATAAAAGATAAGCTATTCAGAGAGAGAGAGATGAGTATATGCACACTTAGCTAGGCAAATGCTGTTTGTGTGTATGCAAGTGAAATGATGTTGGATATAGTTGTATAGCTTTGAAGTGCTTACAGCTCAACTTCTTTGGGGGTCGCACGGACTCTATGTATACCATACGTGAGTTTGAATTTTCTGTGCAATTATTATTTCAGACCGGTGCTTTTGCATTCGTAATGACGATGAGCATTTTTAGCTCGGGAATTGTGGGCACACCGGTGATTTAGCGGTGGCCCGTTTGTTTTCTCGTAATCCGCATAATGATACACTTTTTAGGGGAACTAAAGACACGGAACCGTTCTCTAAACAAGAACTTGCGAATCTCACTAACTAGCAACCAGCCAACATAATGTAATGTCATACCTATGATCAAAAGGGCATAACACAGAGCCAGCATAAAAAGCAATGCAATCATACTTAATGTTTACCCATAACAATAAAGAAATTCCGCATTCGTAAAAAGTACAGAATATACAGTAATACAGATATACAGAATAGATAAGTAGGAATCATCATAATATCTTCTGCTTACCAACTAGTACAATGCGAGTCTCATAATGTAGGTTTGTAGGAATGGAGAGCCGAGTGTAGATTTACATGTGTAGAAGATTAAATCAGCTAACAACTTTAATTGAGAGAAAGGCAAAAATATATGTTAGTTTAACCTAACTCAAAAATTCCTGCTGCACTTAAAAGACGGCTTTCGAATCTTTTTCTTTATCTAATTTCAATTCTATACAGAAAAAGTACATATTTACAATGCGCAAATTTAGAATGCTCTTTAGGTACGTATATAGGATTAAACACATCGGACTGCATTTTAAATATATATGTTGTAAGTAAAGTTTGTTTACTTTGCCATTTCCGTATTCATTTGATCACTTACTTGGAATAACTATGTATTGTCCAGTTGGATTTTTTAAAATATCATATATTAAGGAAACGTAATGATAGTAGAACACTGTCAACACAGACGCTGATGGAGTCAAGGCACTCACTCCAGATAATTGTACCTGTTATAAACTTGAACATTTCCAAGTGAACAAATATTATTTTATTTGTGTTGAAAAACTGTGCAAGTCACAATCTCGTGAAATCATTTAACCAAAATATCGCACATGTTGTCGCAATTTTGTTCTATTTAACTTATTTAACTTTTCAGCCTTCACCTCTCTCTAGAGTAATGTCATTAAGTTTAATCCGTAGGTAGCAGTCCAGTTTACATGAAATAGGAAGCACAAGGAAAATATGGTTGGAGCTTTTGTCTGGTGGCTATGTTTATATACGCGTGCATGCAGATTAATTTTGTTTGTTTAGTAATTTAGAGGACGAAAATTTTAGGGGAATTAAATGTTAGTAATGGACGTAAGGTATTATAATTGCCATTTTTGCACCAGGTTTGCATATAAATGCCGTCTAATAAGTAAGTGTACAGACGGATTCACTAAAAACCTTTTCATACGATTATTTGTGTATCCATTTGAGATTTATTTATAGAAAGAATATATGACTTAAAACTGTGTTTATGGTTTCAGGTCAGAAAATTAAGGAGCATCTGCTATTTTCAATCTAATACCTATGCATTAAATACTTGCTATTAAACATTTGAAAAATGCATGCAAATGCAACATATACAATGTTTAGATTTCTAATGGTTTGGGCATAGGGGAGCTTC
Organism: Plutomurus gul; assembly: GCA_019776185.1. NCBI lineage: Eukaryota > Metazoa > Arthropoda > Collembola > Entomobryomorpha > Tomoceridae > Plutomurus > Plutomurus gul. The sequence continues at coordinate 12,297 of JABASC010000875.1, read as the reverse complement.
ATTTACCAGTTCAACATATGTTTGAATGATTATATTAATGACTTGCATGATGCCGCAATTACTTCCGTCTGCTATTATTTACCCAAAATTTATATTTTCTTTTAATTAAGCTTGAAAGGTACCGAATATTTATACTAATTAATTTAGTAATTAAGTAGTATAAGGGCTACTAGTGTTGTACAAAGATACGACTATCGAGAATACTACTTTCGATTCACCATTGTTCATTTATGTGTAGCTGGACTCTAAGAGAAAAAGGAAATCAATTACTTTCACATTTTTCGTGAAATAGTGGATATGGAAATGAAGATTTCGCGTCCGATATTCAGCTTGTCCGTTTTCTTTACAAGCGTGAAAAGTCTCACACAAGTTATTTGCTTTTAATTAATCCAATGCGTGTAATTACATTTAATTAAATAATGTTTGAAATGGTAAAGCACTCTAATCAGCAAAGTTAGGACTGTACTAATTTTTACGAGCCAATGGCGGTTACCTCCACAACAAACAGAACAACAGCAGATCCACTTGTATATCGGTAGCTCACTCTCAGAAGTCAGTCGTCCTATGTACAATGCATTCTGCCCCTTAGCAATATCTGAACTGCTAGAGAGAGGCATTTATATTATTAACCTTTCTCCCATAGTCGTGATAGCGTTTAATCTAAAATCTTGGAAGATAAAGCTACAAATTTATTAGGTAGACCACCCTAATCACATCGGATGACTATTTGATTGAAAGTACCCACCGCTGCAATCTTGTTTCAAAGTCTTTTCTTCGAGCAGTAGTCTCAATTCAAAGAATTTTTCTTGATTAGTAATTTTATCGCCTTCCATCAGCAAAACGACTTATTAAATCAAAAAGCGGAGAAATAAATAAACTGTTGTATGTATACTCACTCTCTCAAAAGTTCATGTGAACGAAAAAAGTAATACCTTATGAAAGTGATTTTCAGTGCAAGCAACCATCTTCGAAAAGAAGACGAGTTTAAAGGAAGTAAAAGTCGGCACATGAACTCAAATCATGACAGGAGTTACATGGAAATGACTACATGAGAGCCAGGCAGGCGGGCTCAATCTCTACATTTCCTCAAGATGAGCAGCAGCAGCAGCACTCGTTGACTTTGTTCCAGTCATTACTGATAAATAGACATATGTAACATCAATACTTGTATTACCTCCTCATCACTACTACGTCCGCATTAAAATGCACCTCGATCCCCCCTTCAGTCAACTCTTTCAAAAATTATTTTCTGCAAATTTTTAATTCCCATTAGTTTTAAATACAAAGAATTCACAAATTACATTTACTTTTAGTATTTTTGTAAAGATATTTGATAATAAATGTGAAGACGACATATGTCTGTAGTTGGCCACAGTAAATTCCATGATAGTATTATTCTTCCTCTTTTCCCTGATGTGCTACATAATTACTGAATACTCCAGTTCTTCCCAATCTGTTCCACGTTGAACAACAACTCCTTCTGTAGAGAAATGGAGAATGGTTGCTGTAATCTCGTATATTTAGTGGATAGGTTGATGGTGAGAGAAGTAAATAAGGCAACCGGATGGTATGCACACAGTTTCTGTGTTGCGGGTATATTATATGTCTGTCTGAGAATAAGACGGTGGTAACGTGGCCGCCTATGTGAGTGCAGACCGTGTCAAGACATGCGGGACCACCCTGTTTTTCTGTTAAGACGACCACATACCATCTTACTTATTGGCTCTGCCTCCTTATGCAATATATTCATTGGTTTGTCGCGCTTCACTGCGATGCATTGCACGTTATAGCATCCTACTAAAAGAGATCCTCTCTATCCCCACCACCACCAATAATACCTATATTTTGCATCATTTAGCTTGTAACCATGTAAGTAATGATAGACTGGTTGCAGATCGGGAAACTCCTATGCATATACACGTAGTATAGTCTCGGGTACTTTGTATTGGTGCAATAACTTGTGTAGTAATTCTATAAAGCTCATCCACTGTAGTCTATTACACTATAATAATGATAAAAAATCTCATCTTCTCTTTAGCGCCTCGAACGTTCATGTCTGTTCTCTGTGTGTCCGAGTGTATTCTCTGAATGTTCATGAAATTCCTTTTGATCTTGTTTTTATCCCTTACCGCAACACATACGGGCAAAAACTTGCTTTCATAGAGAAATTTAGGGTGGCCCCACGATAAACGGAATTGCCTAAATACCGACTGAGAGTATGTGATGATAATAAAAGGACAGTGTAGGATTATTAAGTCAATATCATTAGCCATGTGACTTTTAGTACAGAATCTTGTTTCATTGAAAATTTAACAAACTGAATTCTGTATACAGCAATCGTGGTAATACATATACTTTTGTTCTGAATCCGATTGGCTAAATGTTAAATTCTATTAAAATAACAACAAACAGAAAGAGAGCAATTATTTGTGAATTAATAAAAGGGAATTGGTCTAGTCCCCAAATAACGAATGTAGCCATAAGCTTTTGATGGTGGTGTTGGCCAGGCCAGTGGCTAAAATAATTAAAGTAAATTAAGGGAAACCTTATAAAATAATAATAATATTGGTCAATGTACTTATTTTTGTTAGACTCCAAGCTCATTAGGAATAATACAGCCATGTACAATTGCACAAGTTTTACTTACTTTAGTTAGTGCTAACCAATTTTTGCATATTGGGTGATGTATATAAAAATTCTATGCTTTTCTAGGTAGCTTAGGGGCAGTATTTATTTCTGCTGCTAATGTACCACAAACGACACTCTGTGTGTGTGTGTGTGTAGCACAGGCTTACATTGTTGTTGGGATAGGCATTAAATATTAATAGGTTTTATTTAGGTAAGAAGGTAAGACAAGTAGTTACAGTCGAGTGAGTTAGTGAGCCACCAGTGCATTTGGTGTTGTTGCTGTTGCAGAAAGTTGCTTCGCGTGTCCTCATTATGTATTCATACAAATAATATTTGCATGTGAGTGAAAAGACAAGTCCACTTATTTTGACGAAGGTAATTGAGTTGAGTGATGCTCTTTGTTGTAGCCATGTATTATTAGTATCGTAGTATTATGTACTCGTAATGTAATGTGTTTGTAGTTCGTGTGCCAGTAAAAGTATCATGTGTGGTGATGTGTGAGTGTTTGGGATGGACGGATGGAGGGCTCCGATTTATTCCTTCCTACATATTTAATTTAGCTGCTTGCTTTGCATGAGACGAGACTTGTACTCTCGTATCTGCTGAAATGAGGAGAAAAAATGTACAATTTTTGGAAAGGCCGCCCGGCGCCCAGATAATTCTTACCCTTTACGTAGAAATTTCGTGGTGAGTCATTTGGCACGGGTCGACACAAACAATACTTGGTTAGCTCCATAAGAATATACAGACAAGCAGCCACAGCGTTTCCTCCTCACACACACACACTGAAGTTACGCTTGTCATTATTACGGAAAGCAGTTGTAATATTATACGTTTGCCAGTAAATGGGCAAGGAGTATTTAATGAACCACTTAATACACGTCAAGTATATGTACTTACTTAACCAGTTGTTAACCGCAGATTATCCACTTTTCCTTTACTTAATACTACTAATATATTTGCTCCGAGAAAATTCCAAAATCTAGGGAAAATACTGTAAAATACTATGTGCCGTGACAGAATTGAATTTTCTCCTGATTAACCAAGAGATGTTATTAAATATAACATTATAATCTAACCATAGAAAAAGGTCTGCTTTTCTGCTGATAAGAACGATTGAGTATGCACAAATATCGAAGCTTGTCATCCAAGGAATGTATGAATACATTGGCTGTGCTCGTCTCCCAAAACAAATTCATTGGGCAGCGCCATGGATACAGTAACCAATAAAGCAGCTTTGGGAGTCCTCCTACGTCACAATTGAAACAGCCACCCGCCATCCGACTCCTCCAACGATCACATGTTTTAAACGAACAACACACTTGTATGGCAAAATGGGAGTAGTATGTTGTTGCCGCTCATATTTTATGGGGGAACACTTGTTCCCTTAACTAAATGCTTGACCAATGACAAAGTAGTTATCCTTGAGCGAACGAGCTTAAATATTTATACAACTCTATTTTTCGTAATCAGCAGAAAAGCAGATCTTTTCTGTGTAAGCTCACACTATAATCAGTCATGGTGATACATTAACGCTAATATAAGTATAAGATACATTTCAGTTCTAACTGATTATTGAAATTGAATTATATAAAAGTAATAAACCTTATTACGTCACAAGGCGTACACGTTCCTTTGGAACACCCCCAGCATGAGAAATAAATGACGGACTAACAACTGCTGAGGCAAATTTGGAAATTGAAATAGAGAATCAGTTTGGTTTAAAATATTTAGTACATTTACCAACACAGTTTTATTTCATATGACCACACACGTATAACTACCTATAGGTATCTGTGAATTATTTAGTGGTGGCAGAAAATACAGGGAATTGGCTTTATGTATGTATCCTCAAACAGTCTGCTAAAGTTCTTAAATATTTCCTGAGCTATCAGTTAACAATGAAGGTAATTGGTTTCGTCCATTGCCAGAGCTCCAATTTCCCCACCTATTGAGAATACATGGCGCAATTTGATTTGTGTTCACCCGCAATAAATATGTTCGTGAACGGGCAAATTGAACGGAATACTAGGTTGACCAGGTGAAAACAGTGCGAAACGAACGGTATGGAACTGTCAACTCTTGCCCACGTTGTAAACTGCTGATAGTTAATTGCAAATTGCAGAAGTAGTTGCTGTCTGGCTGTAATCTGTCTGTCATGTGAATTGTTTAAGATGCTGGTGGTGTTAACATGCAGAAGCCATCGACCTTACGCCTCCCATTACAATCAACGAGCGTAATTAGCAGAAAATAAATGTCAGCTACCCGCTGACAACATTCAACCACTGTGACTGTGTGTCCCACGAATTCCTGCTCACAACATTCCCACTGCACACACCACAATTGACAAACCACAGAAATGCACTCACTGCAACGAAACAGAGTATGCGCTCAGCGGAAAACAAAAAGCCAACACAAAAGTGGCATTTTATGGTTTATGGCTTTATTATCGCGCGTCTAGTGTTTAGAAGGCCTTTAGAGTGCACTACTACAATCTACAACTGAAAAGTCCCATAAAACCATATGACTTTTTCTTTTGACTGCAATGTACATAGTAGCTCCATTGTGGTACACTAAGAAAAAGTATTTAACAAAAAAGCATAATAATAATGCTCTAAAGATTTCTTTTTGTTGGCTGCTGTGAGTGCAAGTTGAGAGGAGTTTCTACTTACCTTGTTACATGTTACGTTCATAATGCATAGAGCACGACTTGTTGACTGGGTAATGGGTACTAGCGGGAGTTCTACCTGAAATCGCTATAGACACCCTGAAAATACTGCGACTTCATCAAAACTCTAGTGTCTGCCCTCCAGGGACTATGCTTTCTCGTAGTACGTGGCATGATTAGGTGCACTGCTGCTACCATCACAGCCAAGGCTTTTCAATCAAAATATAATGCCGTCCTCTGTATTTATACTGACACACACACACACACACACAACACACGGGCAAATGCTTCTAATAATTCAACATAATATTCCCAGCTATTAATTTAGAATTATAAACACGTTGCTACACTTAACATTTCTCCACTCTATTTATTTGTGCGCGCTGCTGCAGCTCAGAAGGGAAACTTAATTAGTTAGAAAGCTTGTAGGTAAATATCTGTATGTGGCAGTCGTCAGGCAAACATGCAAGCTAGTCACAATATAAATATATACCGATATTAGTACTATGTATAGTACTACTTTCGTACTAGAAGAAAATAAATGAAAATTCAACTGTACGTAAAACGTGTGCTGCTCGTGGTGAGATAAAGGATTGTACTAATGCCATATATATAAATATAGGCACTAACAATAATAAGAACGATATATGTATAAGCAGGGAGAGGCAGGGAGAGCATTATAGGATTTGATCTGAGATATATATGTTTCACCCCAGAGAGAGTGGGAAACATATTTTACTAGTACAGATGGATGTTTTCCTTGAAGTCTACAAATTGAAAATAAGTTGTAGTCGGGCCAGAGTGGAGAATAGCATGCAACCGGAATAGTATTTCATAAGAACTGTGCACTTTCCTATATGGAATGCTGGTGGTGCACTTCAGTCTGAGTGCTGAGTGCACACACCACTATGGCGATAAAAGTACAATGTTTCCATATATAGTGCTTAGTGTACATTTTAGTAGCTCTATTTTTATATATACCTAGGTTGACTGTGTTATATGGGCGACCGTGATCTTGTTGGGAGCAGTGAATGAGTGGAGTGTATGGAAGGAGTGGATGAGATAAAAAATGAGATGAGACGAAAAGATGAAGGGTTTCCACAGTTGATTGTGGTTGTTTATGGACCATAGCGTGGCATATCTAACTGAAGGAGAAGTATCACTGAACGATGACAGTGCTAATTTTTCATGAAGCGGGTTTTTAGTGGAGAGATGGTGGCCGTGCTCATGGGGTTTCATGGTCGACGGATATGAGACTTGAAGCGGAGACTTGACATTATATTCTCTGTCTGTGTGTGTGTCTGTTTCTTCCTGCTGGATCGTCGACTAAGCGGCTTCTGTGCACAAGTGAGACTACTCTGCTGCTCTTTCCGTCCTCCTTCTATAATGTGAAATGGTGCACCGAAATTTCAGTCGTTTTCAAAGAGTGTACATATGACAGGTCGTGGATGTGCGGAGGAAAAATGAGCGCCGTGGCACGGGTAGTCGTTGGCGACCGGAAGTGAAGAATTGATGGTGGACACGCGCTTGTTGAGTGCTGTGGCATAGGAATGGTTTGGCCCTTGGCTCTGACCCTGTCATCGACTCCCGACTCACACTACCGTTCGCACGCGTCCCTAATTAGTCTCGATCCATTATGCTAATCACCACCTTTTGTCTGCCCTTTCGCCATTCAATTGATCACTCACTCGTCAGCACTCTGCTACCTACTATCTCACACCATACACACAGTACAAGTATATTCTGACTATACATAAGAGCCAGCACAGAGATACAGCCAGACGCTATCACTCACTCTCTTTCTCTGCCTCTGTCTCCCAGAGTCAGCCAGCTCGTTTGTTCCTCATTTCATTGAACGTCGATTAACTTTCTGTGTTTATGTAAACTTTTGTATATAATAAATATGAAGGACAGCAGTGGTGCAACTAGCAGACTACATTATGATCCTACCACAACGACTGAAACAACTCATGACTTCTGATGGCTGACTTTTTTTCCTTCTTTAGTAGCTGTACAAAGAGAATTTAGCGATGATGCAGTTCCTCAAACCTGAGAATACAATGTACATACATTGGTATGCACTATGAAAGCCATTATACGGTACATGTGTGTATAGATAATAGTGGCTGATGGTTGCTGGTGGTGGTGGTGGGTCCGTCTCTCGATACTTTCCCCATTGATGTCAAACAGCCCTTGTTGTATGCAGCAATCCTACCTTTATTTATAGGCAATTCAGTAAAAGCGTAGAGTAGCACAACATGCAACCAGCGCTCGAACTGACACATAATATCCTTCAGATGTTTTGTCTGAATTTATTTATTGGCTCTCGTGGCCCCCTGTATGAATGTATTCCTTTACTATTTATTAATAGCGCTCCACTTGCGTATCCATGAATATTATCCGTTCATTTTTCTGCGTCGTGCATCAATGTGGAACTTTTACTACGCACGAGATTATTACAATAAACGTCAGCAGTTGACTGGTAAAATTTGTTGCACAATCGAAGGGTTTTTTTAATCATTATTTCTTCATTCTGTTGTATTGTACGGAAATATATTGATGGACACAATGAATTTTCCACCACTACATTCAATGAGATCATTCATATTAAAAGTGTAACTTATGATTACATGAACCTCAGCACTTTTAAAGATTAAATTTCATGATTAAATGTGAGATAGTTTCTTAACGAGATTACTTACTTGATGCTACAAGATTTTGAAGATAGAAAATGCTGCAAGAATTTGAACAATCTCATTCATTAGAAACTGTGTGCTCTGAAATATTATTCACATAGAACGGTAAGCATCAAATTAGTGCACGCGATAATACTATTGCAGTGTAATATTGCAAACCAGTTCCTTGTTATATTTAGACAGAGAAATACAGCATAGCAAAAGTGCAAATGGGTTTGATTCATTGAGAAGGTTGACGGGGAAAAAAATGCCATCATCATAAGCAGTGTTCTTTTATTTTTTGCTGGTACAGTGTCGTGAGTAAAGGCGGAAATGTCATTCTGAAAGTGCTTTAATGAAACTGAGAAGCTGAATGTGAGATTGTAGAATGCAGGACGGAAGAAGAATGAATGGATGGGTGCATGAAAGTCAGCAAGTCAAAGTCATCATCACGACAGAAGGGACATTAGGTTCTGTGCATGGTGCATTTATTTTAATAAATCGAGATAGACAAATAGAATCAATGGGAATCATCCAGTGGCTTTGCTAGCATTATATTGTATCCTATATTTGTAACTGTATCGTACACATGGTTTAAATGTAGCCACTGCTGCAGATCAGCCACCCCACCCGAACTTGTACTCTCTGATTCCCGAATAGTGGAGCGGAAGTGTCTTGATGCTTACGGAAAGATCCCATATCAAAAGTACAATTCTCTCTTCCCATTCTGCATGTTGCATTATTCGAGTTCCAATCTTGCTTTCCGCTTTTTCCTGAAAGCATCGTGGTGGTCGGCTGTGCACCGATTGTGCTTCTCATTTGCCTGGCCGCTTTCTACTATTTATATGTACTATAATACATTTTTCTTCACCAATTCCTCTCCTCCATATATTTTCTATAGTGAGTCCTTTTTATTTTCTCTGCACCGTTACTACTTTGTCCTCACTGGTATTTACACAATCCCATGTATTACAAGCGGAATATAGATTTTTAGTTTGCAAATAGTGCACGCATCCATCCCACTGCCCCAACATTGCTGCTGCATTTACCATTACACTGGAGCCTTGTGCATACATTCATTGAATAATCAACCAGAATCAATCCCTATTAACATCATGTGAGAAGAAATACAATCCCATATTTCATTCGAACAGTCGATTTTATATTTATACATCAGTATTACGGAAAAATGAAACCTATTCCCTATAGACTTTTAACGCTCACCTTCACTCCCTTCTCCGCTAATCTGTGTGTTTCTATTAATAAATGCAACCTACCGCTACCTTCCCCAATCAATTCTGTGCACCAATGAGAACCTACTATTATATATTAGATGTTTTTGTTTCATTGCCGTTTAAAAATGAAGTCACTGAAATATAAGTCAGTGTGGAATTGTAATTTTTCAAGTGGCTTATAAATGTCAAAAGTTTCCAGGATTTGATATCATTTAGAATTATAAATTTAACGGAGCTCCGCTTTATACTTATTAGCAAAATAGGTTCGTAGAAAAATAATGTTAAACCTAGTTTAAATGCTTCTTGAGCGGTATGTTGAAGGTTAAATTTTTCAGTGAGGGCAGACTTGAACATGACGTTATTTTTGTGACCTTTCATTACCATGAAATAATTCGTCGGAATATCGCCGTACTTTTCATTTAAAATGCTAGTGACGCAAAGGAGGTCGCTTGAATGTACATATAACATTAGTAGAGGTATGTCTGAAAGCGTACAGTGGAGGAGACCCCCATTTATTATTTACTTTTGATTCGTGTTATTCGATACCTCCTATACACAAAATCTCCGGAATGTACAAATAACTAAAACTAAGTGGAACTGTCAATACACGACGAACAGTGGCTAAGCATGTTGAATCCATTTTATCGAATTTTTCATAGAAAACTGATGGCTATGAAAAGTGTAGCGGGTAGAAAATGAGAGAAAGAGAGGCATCTGTACAATTCTGTGTAGGAACTGTTCATAGGACAATACAAACAGACTACAAAAGACAAAGATGCATGCCTTTTACCGACTACACTCTTTCCACTAATACTACACACTTATTGTTAGTTAATGTGCATGTACTTTTTTCTTTCTCGCTCGCTACACACATTTTCTGTAATGTGTGTCTATACGTTCCTTTTGTAATCAATTTAAAAAGTTTGAAATGAAATGAAACTACTGAGATGCTCCCATAACGTATATTCAATGGAAGACTAAGGATGGGCCAATTTTGTATGTACAGTTATCACTGTGACTTACACTGCTGCTGCTGCTGCTATGTAAATGCTATTTTATTGGATTATTGCTTGTGTAGAATGTTTTAGGATTACAGAAATGGCAAAAAGAGATGAAAATTCCCGTGGCATCGAAAAATAGAGAGAGAGCAGAAACGAGGGAGACACGATAGAAGAATATTTGACTTGGCCAACTGACGTGAGACGGTGTTTGAGTTTACAGTTTCAGTTTCGAACCGCTTCACGTGCACTTTGTGAGAAAGTTTGTTGTTTGTCGAATGCATTTTTGAGTAGTATCTCCAGCATTAGAGTCGTCGTCGTCTCGTCCTACGTGTTTGTACTTTACTTGCTTATTGTAAGGAGCAGCAGCAACAGCAATGGTAGTGGAGGAAGAGAAGAACACAGTCAGTTAGACTTCGTTCAGTTCAGGGCTCTAGCCAAAGAAAAGAAGAAAAGATCCTGAGAGCGAGTATCGATTTCCTATGTTTCCCTTGTTCATTAATTCCGTTGAGAGGGTGGGTATATATATATACATACATACGTGTATAGGAATACATACATAGGAAGGGACGGTCGGTGTTGTACAACTTTCAAGGATTGAGCCAAAAGCAAAATTGTCGGAATAGCACAATGTGTTGCGTAGAGTTGAGTGCATTAGAGGACAGACAGACAGACGAACGGACAGAGATAGTAAACAGAGGAGATAGTGAGCTTTGAATTCGTATAGTTTTATATTATTTCTCTGTTTATGTATGTAGCGTGTCGTTAGGATGATAGAAAGAGCAAGTAAAGCACCCTTTGTTTACCATCCAATTCGTTACGGTGGTCACTCAACTGAAAATGACCGGATCTAAGGGTTCTCCAATGTTCATTTCGTTGGGTCATTCTGTGGCATAACTCTTTTCCCTGATTCGAGAACTTTCCTCCGCCACGGATACGCGGTGACCTACGAACCCTGCATTACATTTATACCTGTTTCCCCATCAACAACAACGTAGGCATTAAATGTGCGTATGTACTGTGACTCAGGTTTAGACCTCACCGTTTGGAGCTGCTAGCACGCAGACCACATTGTCTCCATTTATCGACGACAACTGTTTCACATTTTGAATAATTCGGAAACATTCAACAACTGTCAATGTTGGTGGTCAGTAATTCATTGCAAAATTGACATATTATATAAGGCGTGCATATTGTAACAATGTTTTCATTTTTAGCATACACATTCAAGTTTATAGTGAAAAAGGGAAATCGAACAAACGACGAACAAATGCCTACCTAAATGCTTTCACCAAATAAACACATGGCCTGTATTGATGTGAGTCTCCATGCATTATTTGTGTAAAGACAGAATATGCTATCTAGACATTATCGATCAAAGTGTGTGTGTGTGGCGAATGTATGTAAATGTGTGCAGACATTCAAACTATTTTAATTATAAATGTGGAAGGGATTAATGAAGAACTGTAGTATGAAATGTAAACTATGCAAAGGAGAAACCATCTGCATGAACTGCACACGTGAACCATGAAAATTTGCTTCTAGATATCTCCGTGCCTATCTAAATGGTGGTGGATGAGCAGACCCAGTACAGCATGGTGATCTGGAACGACAATTAAATTTAGTAATTGAGATCACTCTCACCTTTGAATTCCAATTAACGAATGTGCTGGGCAAGCGAATCGTGGAAATGACTGTGAGCAAGTTTTCTCTCTCGTTTATTACGACGCCAGTGGCAAAATCAAGCTGGACCCACAACGTAATAATGGGCATGAATACCCAGTAACGAATCCATCAAACAACACATGCATGTAGCCAATGTATTTATTATCGAATTGGAATTATCTAGTAAATTGTTGTGCTCAATAATTACAGAAAAAACTGAATGGGGAGCCATTATATCATTAAAATCAAAATTATGGTTTATCCTGTGTGTTTTAGTGTTCTTTGTTTGCTTTAGCTGTGGTCAGAGCGTTGCCCTAACAGAGCACAGGTAGGGCCAGTTCAGTTAATACCAACTGAAAAGGTAGTAGCAGTGACCCATTAAACGATGATGATTTATGGACATTCGTACTCAATCGTTTGGGGAGGGG
>JABASC010000874.1:0-30415 GCA_019776185.1 Plutomurus gul | reverse complement strand
CACTCCTGCACACCCTGCAACGGTCGCTGTTCCACTTTCAGGAAGGAACATAACCTACCCTACTAGTATTATGTGTAAACCTGCGAAGTGTCTGGTTGCAGGTACCCAACAACGTTTCTCGGGTATCACTGCAACTTTTATTCTGTCCGCTCAACAAATACCGTAGGTACCATCATTTTGCTTGTGGCGTAAAGGCATTTACTACAATATGTAGGAGGTGGCTGGAGTATGCCCTATTATAGCCTAGGCTATCATTCTACAAGCACCTAAATATGTGGCTCATTTATAGTTTATTGATGAAGATAGCAGAAACGATAACCACAAAATTCGATTGAAGTCAAAGATTGCTTTCAGCCACTAGAATTGTTATGCATGAGATGATTTCATTGACTTCTAACAGTTCATTGCTACCAGTAGAGGTAACCTTTGCACTGAATATAGTATTGTTAACATCGCTGTCGATATGTAGTTAGAGAATTACCTATGTACTTACTATAGAAAAACAACGACCTTTGGGGATAAAAGGGGTTCCGGGCCTACTATTGCAGTAAAAACGTAAAGGTCTCTATGTCAGAGTTGCATTTTTTATGTATGTACTATTTAATATTTGAAAATATTGTTCAATGACTGTCTAAGAAAATTTACGTGTATGTTGAACTTGGCATAAAATGATTAAATGCAACTTTGATCTATCTGTTCATTGTTATAAAGATGAATGCCAATAGTAAATATTTAGTATGCACTAAAGTGCAATGTTGTTGAATGTTTTTGGTCAAATATTTATAGCTATAATAATATAGAGAATTGTGTAAATATTTTTCAACTCGGCAATTGTGGACAGTACCGTACCACAGGCATTTGTAAATTGTAGGGTTCAAAATATTGGTCAATAATCTTATGTGCATTTGGGAAAGCATTCCTAACATTTTTTATTGATTACGATTGTAGGGCTGCGGTGCAGCAAGCCTTAAAACAACCTCCAAAAAATCATTATTCACAGCACGAACGTTTACTACAGACGTCTTTATTAGATGACTGACCAACTCAATACATATCAGCAAAAACGTTTGAGCATACCTACTACTTCATACGCTAAGAATGAAACGTGAAAAAACAACTATTTGTTTTGTACACACTATATACTGTTTTTACTATGTAACTTTTTACTACATTGTACGTATGCAATAACTTTTTCAGCACAACTTTTCCCTAGCCTATTGCCGGTGCAGAGATTTGTGGAGTCTTTTCAGGGAATTCAATTTTGGCAAGTACAAACAAAACATTAAATGTTATAGCTGACATTGTTTCTTTTGGTGTTAGCAGTACGGCATTTGCATCACCGATTCACCCCAAACAGAAATCTAAACACCGAGTTCTTACTATTCCAGAGGATTTATTGGTTTCCTTACAATAAATCATCCAGGTAGAAAGAAAATTAGGCATGGCAAGTCAAATCAAAGTCATAGTAAGATATCATTAATCAACATCTCTCCAAGTTTGAGGATAAAACCAGCTTTTCTATGAAAACATTGTGACCTGCATCTGAAAAATCCGCATTTATTCTAAATATTATAATGGTCACGGGGAATTACAGTTGCGAGGGTTAGTGTTGTAAATCTTTAGTATAAAACAGTTTCTACATTGGTAAATCCTCAAAAAACGAGAAAATATGTAAATCGTCTTGAATATTTATGTAGTACTATCGGAGACAGACATCTAGTTTCCCGCCTCAAACTCTGGAGAGTGAACTTCATTCCTAATGATCCTACATTAGATGTCAGAATAGTAAATTCTGACATAAATCTGAACCTTTGCAGTGAATAAATTGTACTCAGATATGATAAAATGTGACAGCGACACAGCTAAAGCTGAACGGAACTCTTTAAAGCTAAGACTTCCAATTACTCAAACTTGCAAGCAGATTGATGCGGTGCAGGTATATCCGTAAAGCGTTTTAAAGCCTGTTATTGAGTATGCGATTGTCTTTATAAGCACTTTACTTGAGACGACACACTTAGGGCAATAAACTGCAGATGACAGATTATGATTCGAATTAATAATGCTTAATATTTTAATGACAAAACTTAATGTTTCTAGCAAAGCTGAAGATTGTGTGAATCTGCTACATTCGTAACGCCGCTTGCGTTGAGTGTGGTCAGTAATCACGCAGAATGGTGCGTCGTACAAGGACAATGACTTGCAAATTTAAGTTTCTTGTGCCGTTTATGAGCTTTGACAGACTAATGGATAGTGAAACTGCAGATGTGTTGTGTGCTGCAGGGAAAACAATTGTCACCACACTCACACGAACTACCAAGACTATTTTCGACTTTAACACTCTAGTCAACATGTTTTAGCTGTATGTAGCTAGTGTGAATTTTGATTTATTAAGTTCGAATTCAATAGTAACTAAAGTATGCAGTTGTTTCAACGGAAAAGCACACGGAAAACACCAGATGTATGAGCGCACAGTGTTACATCCGCGCTGTTAAACCGCAGAATGGGGTGATTTAAATTGCCAGTCGTACACAAAATAGATACGTGTGAATAAATAATAATAACTCAGACCATTTATACAGACAAAGTCTAGGTTGCGTAGTGCGTTTACTTGTCACATGTAATACTTACATGTTGTACAAATATAGGAGACTTATATAATTGTTACGTAACTTACATTAGTCTATTCACCTTCGTGAGACAGCGTTACATAACACTTGCAAGACACTTGTCGGACACGGATATTACCGGCATCGCATTAAATTGCTTATCAAGTTTAAGCTTAGTTTTTTACATGACTGGTATTTAAACAGCGGACTGTAACCTAACACACTAAAAAAATCCATCGAGGTGGTGGAAGAACTTGCGTATAATAATTCCAATATTACATAAATAAGATCTATAAATGTGCAACCACGGCAAAATCATGTAGATTTATACATACCATACCGTATTTATACAACCAGGGTTTCTTACATTTTATGTACATTTCATAAGTTACTGTACAGTACAGACAAAAAAGTTACAGTATAAACAAAAAAAGTAAGACCAGCGTTGTACAATTCAACAAATGACAGAAACGATTGCGCTGACAGTAATTAATAAGATATTTTCAGATAAATGTTTTCGGTAACTATCTACACACAGATACGACTGATACATACAAAATCGCAGCATCTCAATATACTTAATACAACCCTTCAAGTTTTTCACTTGTCTTTCATAAATTCTGTTGAGTCCTCCATAAGGATGAGTATAGGGGTGATCCCTTTTCAATGAGCTGATTATGCGACCCCTTGTCAACAATTCGCCCACCTTCTAATACCAGAATCTCGTCAGCATCTAGGACTGTTGATAATCGATGAGCTATCCAAATGGAAGTTTTACCTTTGGAAGCTGCTTTAAGTGCTTCTAAAATAGCCTGAAAAATTGAATCCAAAAAATAAAATTGTATGAAAAAGTATGAAATATATAACTTGCAATAATAAGCAAATCGTAAATGTAGGTTAATTTTGTATTTATCATTAATTAGTCATCACTTATTGTTAGTATCTGTGGGGGCGATGCCATAACACTATTCTAACTAGGTAGCGGAAAAATATAATTGAGGTAACAATCATTAAAGTTTTATACCACTACGCCTATGGTCGTGTATCACAGTGACCCAAAAAAATTTAGGTTGTCTATGGTAAGTTCTATGTACATTATTTTACACACCATTGAATAATGTATGGAAACCAACGTACGTGCTCCGTTATAGAATCTAAAGAGGAAGTCGCTTCGTCAAATATTAAAATAGGAGTATCTTTTAGAACGGCTCGGGCAATTGCTACCCGTTGTTTTTCTCCACCGCTCAATTTCAGTCCTCGTTCTCCAACTTCTGTTTGATAGCCATTCGGCCACTTATTGATTGCTTCATGTAGATTAGCCAGCTCGGACGCTTTGTACACATTAGCTAGAGGTGTGTCCATATTTCCATAATGAAGATTATATTCTATCGTGTCATGGAACAAGACACAATCCTATAGTCATTAAATAATTTTTACTCAAAAATAGAGCAGGAAGACCATTGATGACAATAACCACTTTGCATTAACCAGTAATAAATAACCTGTGGTACTACAGCAATCGATTTCCTTACAGAATCCAAGTCTAAGTCTGCTATGCGTTGATTTCCAATGAGAACACTACCATGTTTTGCTTCATAGAAGCGGTAGAGCAAACGGATGATGGTTGATTTTCTATACGCATATAACATGGATCCAGTTCTCATTAACTGCTATTAGATAAAATGAGGTCATGCTGTTATATACATTTAAATTAATATTAACAGCACAAACCCAGAGCCTGATCCTCCGACAATGGCTACTTTTTTTCCAGGCTCTACGTGAAAGCATAAGTCATTCAATATGTTATTCTGCTCATTGTAGCCGAATGTTACGTTCCGAAACTCAATGGAAGCATTAGCTTGAGATACAGCAAGAGCAGGAGCATTTTCCTTAGACTGCGAATTATAATAATAGATAAAAACAATTACTCTTCACGCAAACGTCCACAGAAACATATTTACATACCTCGATATCATTAGGATTATTAAAATTCACAAGTTTGTGTACCCATTGTATGTACATATATTATACGTGTATATATGTATAGGGTTCGTAACTTTCATCTTTATCCAAATACTCATATATCTACTGATCATAAACTGTTAACAACTGTGAAGTTTGAAATGAATATGCCGTACTGTAAATGTGAATACATTTTCATGTACAATAAGGAAATTCGTGCAATATATTTATTTGTACACTGCAGATATGTATCGTAAAATCCACCTTCTGTAGTCTAGTCATAGATGTCTATGAGTCTAGTAGTCTCTGACATGTATCTGTTTTCTGTTACAAATAATATTATTATCATTTGTGGCATTTGGTATGTCGTCTGTCCGTGGAAACATACCAGGGAGCAATAACCGCTCAACAAAGAAGAAACTGCATTATTAGGTGAGACGAACTACTTATATTACAATGTTTGGATGACATGAACTGTTGTGTAGGAAGCAAAGTCGATAGTACGAATTGAGGGAGTCACACGTAGAGAGGTGCGCAATATGGTGTGTACAAGCGGTGAAGAATTATCAATGTCTACAAAGTATCCTGCACTTGCAACTAGAGAGAGAGATTCCATTGCTCTCTTCCTATTCCTGACCTGCCTCACGAAGTTTCGCATTGAGGCAGTCCCAAGGCGCAGCGGTCACAGCAGCACAGAATCGTACTCACGGTCTTACAACTTAAATAATGCATATTAGGTATGCATGTTGTACTCACTAGACTGACTGCAGAATGCGAATGTAACAAACACATTACTATTTCTGAACATACTGGCTGTAGTACCTAGGTACACAAGTAAGCCAGTTTTGCGTCGCAGTTTCTGCTAATAAAATTCAAGTACCGACATCGTTTGTTGTGTAGTCTGTAGTAACTTACACAGATGCGCAAAGATAATTTTAATGAATGGGACGTCTATATACATACGATGTTAACTGTTATATTTATACTAGAAATCACTCAATTTAATTTGGTGTGCTTGTTGAGCACGCACACTTATTCAATCATGATGTACAGTGTGGAATAATTAGGACAGTACTTTGAACGATACTTTTGAACTACGATATTTCATTACATAAATGTGTTCTATGTATCTGTACTGGCTGGTAATGCACATATACATATATAGGTAAAGCCTTAAACAGAACACGAAGGAAAAATCTAAAATATAATCAACTTAAGAAATAGTGCCTAAAGGAAAATCGAAGACGCTTTCAAGTCATCAACATTCGAAACGAGTCGAATGAGAATAAATACTCTGAATACTCTAACTGGAATCAATAAATAGTAATTTTTCTTTTCCTTTCGCTGCTCTCTGTTCGTAGTTCATGTAAAAAAGAGGTTAACTTCTACTTAAAGACTAGTCTTAGACTATGCATAAGCCGACATGTTATACGGGTGTTGGAAATGTAATTTTTTGAATCAGTTTTTCTGCACCTGACCTTTTGAATAGCTTGAACTTAGCTTTCGCAGAATTTCATTGCTTTTTCGGTCTGTCAAAAGATGTTGACTAACTTGAGGAATAGATCGAGTCTTTTCACCTTGACAGCATTAATTGCGGTTATTCACATTGCAGAAAATTGCCTAACCCCATTGGAGACTAAAGCATTAATGTCTCTTTTTCTACTCATTGATACTTGCGCTTTACAACTGCCTCAGAATGTGTGAATAAACTTTATCGGAAATTGGGGTAGGTTTCAAAAACCTTGACCAGGAGCTTAGATATCAGAAAATCCATAATTTTCATGATAGCAACCGAAGAGAAATGTCTAGTACTTTCGAGTAGAAATCCCACATCAAATTGTCAGGGAAAACAAAACAGCCCAAAACCTCGATTTTATCTCTCAGCAATAAAGTTATAGTGCTTTCCAAACTCGTTTGCTGGTTATTGCACCCGAATGCGATAATTCTAATAAATCTAAATTGAATTTCAATGCAATGGCACACAAATACTTATATCTACAAGGAAATTCTCTACACAATGGCTTATTGTGATTTGCAAAGTCATTTAGCTGTACATTACAGTGAGGCAACGGTGTGGGCATGTGGCTGCATCAGCATCAGTACGCACTTATCCAAGGGTACAAGACGGAAAGTTCTTCTGCACTAACAGTTTGTTGAATTAATCGAAAGCGGAGATTTCTATCAAATACTTGACACCATTGAATGTGAAATGGTGGTACATACTTGGATTTTAGTTTTCACAGATAGTAGAGCAAACATTGTCGTCATATCAATCATTGCCTGGCGAACTTCCCTGTAGACCGAACCAAGGAAACCCAACGGTATAGAAAGTTGAAAAAGTAGGCCGTTCACCATTACTAAATCTCCAATGCTCATATTTCCTGTAAACAAGAATATTTTGTATTACACTTTTCCATTCTAAATATTGGAAGCAGTAATGAATGTTCAATGGTGGGCTTCACTCGCTTCACTAACCTTTGCCTATTTCTCTTGCAGCCATCACCATGATAGCGCTCAAAGCGATACTGAAGATGGCATTCTGTCCAAAATTTAACGTTGCCAATGATGTACTAGTTTTTAAAGAAGCAGCTTCAAACTTTTGTAGTATACTATCATAACGCTTCGCTTCATATTCTTCATTGTTGAAGTACTTGACAGTTTCATAATTGAGCAATGAATCTACAGCTCTGTTTCCAGATTCATTTTCAGCACGATTCATTTGTACTCGAAATTGAGTACGCCACTGCGTAACTGCCAAAGTGTAGGCTGCGTAGGTTGTCACGCATCCGACGGACACCAATGCAAAGTCAGTTCCATACTTGTACCCCTAAAATGATTTGATGATTTGAAAAATACATACACACAACGTAGCATATTAGGTATAGAAAATTTGATGTAGAACCAACATTACCAAAACGGACGAAACAAGGGCGAGTTCAAATATCGTGGGAAATACATTAAAAACCATAGCAGTTAACACAAAATTTATGCCGCGAGAACCCCGATCTATTGTCTGAGTAAATAGAAAGTCATGGTTAAAATTTGGACAAGCGAACGATTTTGTTATTATTATTACTATCTATTATGATTGATAGTGTTGTTGGAAGTTGACCTTAGATAAAGCACCAGTCTGTCTACTCAAGTGAAAAGATAAATCCAAGTTATGAAGATGAAAAAATACATTTTTGGCAATTTTTCGAATACTTCTTTGTGCAACACTTGCAAAAACAGCATTTCGTAGTTCGTTAAAGCCTGCAGCTCCAGCTCGTGCCACGCCGTCTTTGTTAAGAGACAATTAATCTTTAAGGTGTAATGGTAAAACCAACATGCAAAATACTAAAAAAGCAGAATCTTATGTTTATGTACAACTTACATCCAACAAGAACTGCAAATGTAAATGAGGCAACAGTATCGGCTGCATTGGTAAAATCAGCAACGGGACCAAGAGAATCCACACCAAGTTTAAACAAAAACGGAACACATACATTAAGAACTTTTGCTCCTACTAGAAGTCCAAGAGCAGCTAATACACGATTTTTTATTTCAGGTTCATCCTACAAATAGATATTTTTAGTTGCAAACTTTAATTGAAATTACGTTTTCACATTTACCTGCATTGTGCATTACAATTGCACATAAGTCTTAATTTTTGGGGGTTAAATACCTTGGGCCATAAATGTGCTCCCATTGCTCTAAGCATCTGACCAGATGTAACTTCTTTGGCTCCATCAGGTAGATTTATTCCTGATCGGGCTAGGGAGGACTGTCCAGGGTGAAAGCATGATCGATTCGGTACCTGAAGCACCTAAAATACGACTCTTCCATTTTAATTTAAACTTTTGGACAAAGTTTTCATGAATTCAACGCAGTTGTTTAGAAATTCAATTGCAACTTTTACAGGTGAAGGCATTTCACTCGGAATATCCACTTTGTTACAAAGTTTTAGTACACAAGAATCATAGGAATTGATTTCAGTTTGAACTACATCCAGAAGGATTTCTTTGTACAAGGAGTCATTAGTATTGACATCAAAATCAAAGTTTTTATCATTGTCAGGATCCCACAGAAATACTCCTATGAGTAAACATAGGTTAGCCGACACATCTTTTTCTAATAAATGCAATTCTTTGGAAAGGCCTAATTTTTCTACAATTTTAGCCTTCCTGTTGTCTTTTAAGAGTTGTTTAAGCCAGTAACGCCTGTTTGTTGCTCCAACGGTGCAACATAATTCATCAAAATTCAAAGGAACATAGTTTTGAGCATTATGCTGAAAAGGGATAAACCCATATTCACACCATAAGTGAAAATTCGGGTGGTTGCCGTAACTAATAAATATTTGCTCAAGTGGCAATATTTTTGTTGTTGACAGAATTACGTAGCTGCTATCGTACCCTCTTGAGGGTTTCCTGTTTGTGTGTGTTGTATAACGAACTTCAGTGTTGGGACTCGGTGAATGATTGAATAGGTCAAGGTAAGGTGCTAAAGCCATCTCCTTCTTTCCACAAGTCGGTTCATAATAAACTGTTCTTGTATTTACAGCAAGCCATGCCCATTTGAAGGTATCAAATTGTAGTTGTGGTATTATATTTTTGCTTTTTATTGTATGAAATGATTTCATTATTAGCTGCGATTGCGCAGTTAACATCCGCTGATAACTGCAAGGCAACAGGTTAACATATTCTTCTGTGATGTAACTAGGATGATCTTCAAATGCGGAAGGTAATGTCATCATGTAGGTAACATATTTAGAATCCTGTTTCAACTGATGTTGAAGTAATAAAAACGTTACGAATTTCGTTTGTAAATCCATTTCACTAGGATCCAGGCAACAAACAGAGCTTGGAAGGTTCTTCGTTGTGATGAGAAGATCTGCGGATATTTCTAAAATTATTGAGCCCTCCACAAGTGTCTTTTGTGCGCAGATACCTCGGAAACTTCTGTTGGTTTGTCCTACGGAAAACAGTGCAGGGCTTATTGCTGCCTTTGAAAATTCCCTTGATCTTGATAATACACGCAAAAGGTTAACAAAAATTGGGTCAAAATCTAATTTATGTGTTTTTATAGCCAATAACTTGCTTTGACGTCGTCGCAACTTTCTTTTCCTATTTCTTCGCCCCATTGTTATTTTATATCTAGGCAATCTAGTTTACATCTTAGCCAATTTTTCAGTTCGTGTCGTGTATGGTATCTACAGATGCCAGCCAGAGACAACAACCACACCACAAACAACCAGCAACAGCATTTTCGTTTCTCTTTGCAATTATACGTTATAGTCCAATGCAATTCACAACTGTAAAAACACTTTTTATGTACATTTCGCTACATTAGCCATTATTTTTAGTAATTGTGGTTAACTACGGTTTAATCTCGTGAAATTAACAGTAAGATCAAGTGTGGGCTCTTCTCAAAACCCGCGGTTGAGATTTGCAAGCAGCTGACAAGTAGACTTCCCATTATTTTATTTACGTAAGTAAAGGTGAATCGACTAACCTGGGCATTTTTGCAGCTTGGTGATTTTTGTGGTCGTCGACTTGATTTCCATTGAAACGGGAAGATAGAAGCTATTCTTCGGAAGCTTCTGGTATTTTGCAACACAAAAGCGGTTTCAAAGGAATGACCTCGTTGCTGCCGAAAAATCCGAAGGGATCCTAAGTAAGCCATTTGATCTCATCCCGGGTTTTCAGTAGAGATCCTTGAATATTATCGTTCACCGCCGATTGAATGCACCAAAATCTCACACACTATTCTATGACTCCACATTCCACATGCACTTCTTCAACTAAAAGGTTTACTACCTTGAAGTATTAGCTTTCTCTTAAAAGTGTTTACGTCATAGCACGCCCGAATGCCAAGTCTTTCGGATCCCTGCGAATGAATACCGACTACCGACCGAGTGTTCTGTAATAAGAAAAATTGGGTTTGCAAAGAAATCAACTCATCATCTTTGCTGCTCTGCTCGCTACCAAACCATAGGAGGAAAACAGAAATAACATCTCCAGATACTGTTGGTGCATCGTTCATCGTTAGTTTTACTAAATTCAATCACTTTTAGTTTTATAATAATTCTTCACAAAGACATAATGCCAACAGTTACGTTATTTTGTGGACGTAGATACAAATAAATAATACATTGTTCAGTTTGACTATTCAAGAGTCTTTAAGACTCTTTATTCAGGTAAGATTTTACAGACAGACCATGATTTGGCCACGCCGTTACTTAAACATACACAGTTGACAATTTGAATGCAACTTAAATAATAAGTCCATTATTTTAAGCGTACGTGCTATTTCTCATTGTGTCAGCATATGAGCAGCGGTGTGTTCTACACACTCAATCATTTAACTTTCTTTATACATAAGAAAGAGGATTAGGACGTTGCCTTATTTTGTCATACATATATACTACTGATCAAAAGCCATGCATGTGAAGTACTCAAGTAGTATGTTGTAAAGTGATGATGAGATAAAGAAGTCGTTGTTGGCATTCATATAATTTTATTCATCTCTATAAAGTATATATATAGATAGATATATCTGGATTTCTCTGGCATCTGTCTTCAATTGGACTAATACCCGTATTCTGAACCTCGTCTTGAGTCGGACTTAAGATTTTTCTTTATAGAACTACCGCGACCCAAGACCGACTCAAGTCCTTCTTAGAGGTTCAGAATACCGCCCTAAGAGAGTCTGTTAGCTCTTAGCTGTTTACATATAAAGGTGCTGCTTAGGTTGGATTGAGCAAGAGTGTCACTTCTTTTGTGGGTGTGGGTGAAATATACCCACAAAATCCACATTTTTTATGGGTTAATGACTTCCGGTCATGTAATAACTCGTAAGCACATTAAGCACATACTACCGTGTTTACCTCTGTGCCTAAACATACATTTTAAAAGTTATTTTTATTATTTTATCACCTTTTTATATAGGGAGATTGTATTTTTGCATAAAACAATTTTTTATCTACATATAGGCAGATTCTGCGGAGTGTTTTTGTATACGAGCTTATGATTCAAAGCGAAGTAGCTTCAGTCGTCGCTGAGACGGTTGCGTCCGTGCCAACTTCCCCTACCCCAAAGAGTTCTCCATCCAAGTCAAAAATGGTCAACGAAGGCGCCGCTCACCGAAGCAATTCGAGTTTGAGTACGACTCCTCCACCTGGACCCATCTGTTACACACCGAAAGAGAAAGAATTCGGAGATAATTTCCGTCTACTTCCACACAGCAACCAAATTCGCGAACTCCAAACTATTATACGAGACAAGTATAATAATAGTCTGTCCAAGTATATTTTTATCACTATTGTAGTGTTTTCATTTTAGTTTTGTAGAAGAGTAAATTTTTTGTTTATTTTAAAGGAATACTTCACGAAGCGACTTCAAGTTCTACGCCGACCGTCTGGTAAGTTAATTAGAACAAGGGATCTCTCTCTCTCTCTCTGAAAATTGCTAAAAATTGGATTTTGGTTGAATGCTTATGGAATTTTCCGAACGAACAGCTCACTTAAATAAGGAATTCAATGATTCAATGAACTCTCATTCATTTGTGACGGAATCTTAATCTCTCGTGACTCAGAAGTATAAACACAGATTTTATCATAATTTTAATACATTTCATAAACTTTTAAAATTCAGATTCGTCTAGTCATTGAAGAAAGCTTAAATCAGCTACCGTTTCGACCTCATCAGATAACCACTCCTACAGGATGTACATATGATGGTTTGAAATATGAAAAAGGAAATTGCGGGGTCAGCATTGTCCGCAGCGGTGAAGCAATGGAACAAGGTTAATCTTATCACAAATAAATGACTAAAATATTATGTATTCAGTGGGTTTGACAGTATATCATGAAATTAAAGGCTTAAGGGATTGCTGCCGCTCAATTCGTATAGGAAAAATACTTGTGGAGTCAGATGTGGACACTCACGAAGCTCACGTTGTTTATGCTCGATTCCCTGAAGATATCCGAGTTCGTAAAGTGATTTTGATGTATCCAATAATGTCTTCGGGCAATACAGTCATAAAAGCTGTCAATGTTCTGAAGGAGCATTCAGTTTTGGAGGATAATATTGTACTTGCCAATCTTTTTTGCACACCTTTTGCAGTGCGCTCTGTCCTTACAGCATTTCCAAACGTAAGTAACTTGAGCGAGTTGAAATTAATTTCTGCATTATGTCAATATCATTATGTGGTTTACATTGATCTTGTCAAACTGAAAAATTTGGGCTACATTTTATTACAGATGAAAATTCTTACCAGTGAAGTTCATCCGGTAGCACCGAATCATTTTGGACAGCGGTATTTTGGAACGGACTAATATCATGATACAATACAACTCATGGCACTAACATTAAATGACTTCAATTGCGGTGAATTGACCGATGTATAAATGTGAAATCGTCCTATTTCATGTTAAAAACAAAAATTATTGCTGTTACTATTATTTAGTTTGTGAAAGTTTACCATGAAAAATGGACTGTCCCTTTAATATTGTACGTACTTATACGCGTTATATAATTTTTTTCAAAACGATGGTGTCGTCACTTTTCATTTGTATTTATTACTAACGTACTGAAATTAAAAGTGAAGTACTTTAAATGCACTCATCTAAGAGAAAAGTTAGTGTATCATCACATGTGACAAGGTCATATTTATCTTAAAGAATATATACAATTCAAAACTTTGTCTTTGGTTTGATATTTACTTATTGTTAGAATAACTGTACAAAAGAAACTGAAATAACATGAGAGAAACACTCAAACATAAGAAAGGCCATCGTCATGTGTAAAGCAGTTCAAAATTTTACCCTTAACAAAAGTAATTTTCGTACTGTTTTGTAAGTTTGTCTTTTAATATTAAAGATTTTGAAAAACGGTTTGGTCTAACTGATGAGGCCTACAACAAGATTTGACTATACTTTTGTGTGTATCTGGATAAATATGAAGTTATCAAATTGGATTTATGGAGACGATTTGTCACTACATGATACGTGATATGTATGAAATCCTTAAAAGGGTATAGAATTGTTTAAGAAAACCTTTAACATAGAGGAATAGCTGTTAAAGCAAGTGATACAGAAATCTTTACCTATACTATTATTACCTTCTGTACTACTTACACGTACTATACGCTGTAAATGATAATCAATCATCCATATTTGCAGCTAAAATAATAAATTGTTATGATAAATATATGACAAAAATTCTACATACGAACATAATATTTGTTTTCCATACACAAGTCGAAATTACTCCGGCTGAAATCTTTGTGGCAGTGCAATGAAAAGACCAAAAGATGAAAGTTGCACAGCACAATTTCATATATAAACTTTTATTCGAACATGTAAGTTGATTATAACTTGCAATCATTATTAAGTTTGTTATGAAGTTACGATACACACACAACACTTCATGTGTAGTAGAACACAGAAACTGTAGAATGCATATTAGACTTCAATTCTAACGCACCATATGAACTTCACCGTTAATCACCTTTGGTGGTCTTGCGATTTTCAGCAGATAAAACTCTTTTTAATGACTTCCTTGGGTACGCTATCGGGAACCCATGAATAATCATTCATTGAGATGATTAATTTTGGCAGAAGACTCCGTATACCCTTAGTTAGTAATATGTTCCTATCGGCTGTCAGCAACAGTTGCATTCATATTCATACTCACAAATAATTGGCAATTTCATACATTGTATATTATTGCATACAACTAAATATGTGTATTTAGGATGCACAATATCAATTTCAACCGATTCTAACTCTGTATAGATACTTTATACAGTAATAGGGAGCAACAATCAGAAATTAATTAATCATTTTTATGAAAATGAATTGATTGGGAATGGGAAACACTAATCACTGTAAATATATTTTTTCATGCATGGAACAATAGGGGACGTGTGTAGATGATCAAAACAAGAAAAAGCAATATGGATCGATCGTGAATGCATAAAAAATTAAGAAATATCATTATTAATCAATGTGCTCTACTCATATTTAGTTCAGTGTTTATGTATTACATTTTATTTACTGCTAATTTGGATGTTTTAGTTACATAATGCAGGTAATGAGTAATCTACACATTGGTACATTTCTGATTACAGCACAATGCATGATTAAAGATTCTACTACTACACTATATATATAAAGCTAATTTCAAAAGTTTCCAATAGAACATCAATAAATATCAATTGAATCAAAAGTTATTTCTTATAGATTTTTAGGTACAAAAATCTGTTGTAAATGAGCTTGGCGACTGATTTGTTCTGAATTCCTTCGTACAATTGGACCTAAGAATTTCTAACAATAGTAAGTGAAGCTGTTGAGCTATGTTGAAGTGGCACACAACATTAACTCTACTTTAAACTACTCCATCAGATCTTGAGTTCTTCAGCTTTCATATTCTACTATAATAAGGAAGTACCTTTATCCATTCTCTTACAATTAGTATTGGATAGTATGTGGGTCAGTAGACATACATACATTGTAATATAATTTTGTTAAAGCCTGCTAATTTAATTACAAGCTTTACACGTATAAGTACATTAGACTTCAAATTGTAGCGTGAGAATTTGCTTTATCTGCTCTTGGTACTTTGCAAAGATTGATGCTAAGAGACAGAAGGTTTGCATTTAACGTTATTAAATATTTAAACAGCATGTAATTGCATGTTTGTTAACGTTATCAAAGCTAATCTTTGTGTACCCATACTATATTTATATATATAATTAGTATACTTGTCATTAGTTGATCGGTTATCTTTCCGTTTCCATTATTATTGTTCACACTTCCATACCTTTTAAAAACAGGTAAAACAAGGAAAAAATACTATTGAATTTACATAGCCATTAAAAATTCACATTCGCAAAAGATTACACAAACGAGTACAGTCACAAAATTCCGGGTGTAGTAGTTAGGATATTTTTATTTTTCTATCTTCTATGCATTAGTTATTAGTTACACACCGCATTAAATGTAGACAAAAACTGATGACGCGTTCACGAAATAGAATTAGCATTAATTAACATAATAATATCATGGAAAAATTGCATGGACATTACATGCTATTTTATGCTACATCTGTATACAATATTAAATCTTTTCATAATGGACACATTATCATTTTTTTAAGTTAGCATTAATAATAATACATAACACAAGACAAATAACCTTGCTGTAATTAATACACGGTAATTGATATTGGCAAGTTTATTAATAATTAATAACATTATACAGATATAAAGTGTATTTATTACTCTAATAATATTACACGGTTATTTGTGTTAGTTTGGTAAATATATCAATAGAAAGGTAATTACTTGATTTTGTTCGTCGTTGAATAGACCATGAGCAACGCATTTTATAAATTCGAACATAGTATTCTTTTTTACTTCACACAATATATTAATTTAGGTAAATTAAAAAACAATTGGAAATACTTCACCCGTGAAGTTCACATGCTGGAAGGTACACCATGCAAGTACCGGATAAATTGTCAACTTAAATATGATAGTAAAGATTGCACATATTTGTTTAATTGCTGGTGTAGCAAAATGTATGCTTCCCAAAAATTCATTCTGAATTGCATTGGTGACATCTGACGAAATACATTTAACATTTTAAATCTACCAATGCATGTTTCAATTTGACTAAATTCTTGTTTGCAGCTATTCTCTTAATTTTAATACTTGTTAAGTTCGAAAATTTTTACTCGACGATGACAAATAAAACGTGACTTCTATATAGATGTAAATAAAGAAAGTAAATGTAGAAGGAAAATATTCTAATTACTCGTCATTATCTTCTTTCTCATTTCCTCCTGCATCAGCTTCTGACAAGGCAGTGGTGACTTCTTCGACAGCCTTTTCGTCGGTGGAAGGGGATTCGTTGGCATTCGACGTGGTTTCTGTCTCGTTAACTTTCTCCGCTTCAACAGAACTTTCTCGTGAGGCAGCCGTACCATTTGTGTTGTTTGCATTGGCAGCAGCTGGTGGAGCATTCCTTTCAATTTTTGGGCAATTTAAAAAGGCTTCAAGAGTGTCGTTCTCATTGGCGAGATCAAAATCATCGTAGTCCTTTAAAGATAAATTATTATTTAATGATCTTTCCAAGTTTCAATAATTTTTCGATTCGTATAATGTACTGGATTTACTGGAATTTGTTTATTTAAAAAAAACTTACACCACAATAAGTTTCATCAAAGAAAATTTGTGGACTTAAAACAGTCTTACAGTCGCCTCGAGGCTTTCCATTCGCTAACATAAAATCTTTGTCTGATTCTCTTCCTGGTTCTGTAATGTCGATTGGTTGATATGGGATTGCTTTACTATCCAAAATCATCATAATCCTTTGCTGTCGCTTTTTCACCTAAATCACGATTGATTTAGAGTATAATTGTGTTACAAAATGTGAACAAGATTAGAAATCTACAAACTTTTGTGTCCGAAACCAACATAACCTTTGAATTATAGTGTCAAAAGTTTATTAAATTTTGATATTATTTACAAAGCAGCAACAATGTAATTTTGATGTTGTTGATATTTGAAATTGTATAATCTTACCTCCTTATGTCCCGAAATTTCGGAATAGTAAACTTTCACGCCCATTTTCATTAATTTGCAGAAAAGATCCTCTCAGATCTCCACTCAATTCACAATACAGACAGTAAAATCAAACACAGTGAGGTGAATAGAAATTCTTCACAATGGGATGGGCCTATTAAGATTAAGAATGACCACTTGTAGTCAGTCGTATAGTTCAGATATATATACTCTTCAATTGAAAGTTTGTTGAAAGTAAGTGCAATTTGCAATGCAACACCACGGACAACGTATGCTCACAAAGCAAAGCTCACACAACTTTACAGCACAATAAAACCTATATGAGATGACAGTAAGCTACTACTACAACAGATATGAGTTTCTGTACTAGTGTAGTAGTGTGAGTGAGCAATTGAAGTTACAAAGAGCGTATATAGGCACTTGACTCACTATTCCCAGGATCCGCTCTGCTAAACTGTGAATAAAAGTTACATTACATTCTATTGTACTATAATAGTAATTGCAGTCGAAGAGCGAATTAATTTGCTTTCCTCCTTGTTTGCCGTATTCTACAATCTACAATAAACAATTCTCAGAGGAGCGGAAACTGTGAACGATGGATATTTTTATTGTCCTATGCTCGTCAAGTACAACAAATCAAATTCCTTTGAAGTGTCTTGTCTCACTCACTTAAAATGCTACTATACTAATAGTACAGCTAAAATTGTCTTGTGGGTTAAACCTTTGAATGCGGTAAAGGAAAACCTTTAGAATATTGATTGTAGAGGAGGAATCTAGCAGTAAAAGCAACAAATGGAAATGCCAATTGTTGGTCGCTCGGTCTACTACTAAATTCTATGTATATCTCTCACCAATATTTCCCGATTTGCAGAGCAACGTAATGGTGCAATGAAGTCCTTACCACACACGACGCCTTGAATATTCTATTGTATTCCTAATGTAATGGAAAACATAAATGCTACGGACGAGTCACTGCAGTGCACACATTTCAATTCAATGATATGTGTATGTAAATACAAGGCAAAGCGTATATAGTAAACCCCTACGGAAAAAAGCGGTTTGCAAATTAATGCTTTTAAACGCTTTTAATGCAAGCCCTGTTGTAATTCCTCTGTTAAAAAAAGTATGTCTCTATATAAAATTGTGTATAGTATTGTATTGTATAGTAAAATGCACCCAACTAAATACAATAGATAGCTAGAGAGAGATCTGATGCAAACAGCAAATGAAAAGCAGTTTGTACTCGCTGAATCTTCTTATCCTTTCGTTTATTTTGTATTATTGTATTATAGTACATAAGTGTGCATCTCTGTGTGCAGAGTGTTATTATTGTGCCGGTATAGGTATTATTATTACATCTGCTCGCTACTATTTAGTACAGTTAGGAAGTACTTGTGTATCGCGGGTGCCTACAGAGAGACAGAAACAGAATAAGGAAAAAGTTTAAGATAAAATTGGCAATGAACTGAACTGAAATTGTGTAAAAGCTCAAGTCAAGAACAAGGATAGAAGAGCATTGCCTTTGGGAAAACGATAGTTAACAGATTCCTTGTGCTCCTGCTGACTAATAAAATAGTGATGCGAATGTTATACCAAAGTATATATAGTGTAGTGTACAGGAAAAGAGAAGAATTGGCAATGAATTCGTGAAATTTCCCCAAAGGTAAATGTACACGGTAGGGTGCGAATGAAGATACACATATAGTACAAACAGAGAAGGGTTTTTATGCAGCAGCAGCACAAGACAAAACAAAGGAGATCTATCTGACTTTTGAGCTTTAACTTTTAGGCAGAAAATGAATACCTACGTTTAGAATGGTTGTAGCCGTAGCCGTGCCTTGATTTTTCTGGCCGAGCTTGCTTGACTTTTGTGGACTCTGTGTGTGAGTGAATTGAACTGGCTTGACTTGAACTGAACTGATCGGATCTGTTGCCTCTCCTCTTCTAGTATCTTGCCTGCCTCAAAGGCAACCCGAAAGACAGAATCTTTCTATATGTTTGACTAGTATATCCGTGTAATGCAGTAAGTACAGTATATGGTATACTGAAAGAAGACTACAATAGACAACGACGTCTTATGTACATATGTATGAATCTACGGAAGAACAAAATGAAAAGTCTCTCGTATGTGTTTCTCTCGTACTTGTAGTACAAGCAATATTTCTGTGGTCGTAGTTCGTAGTAGTTGTTGTAGTAGTAGAGCAGGAGTAGGAGATGAAGGAAGACTAACAGATAGATGCTGCAGCATTTTTGGGTTCGGCTCATCTAAGTATATAAACGCATCTCATCACTATCACATACATTTGCATACGACCATTCAATATGAAGACGGCACTACTAAGCATAGAGTTGTAAAAGTGTCAAAGCTTTAGCGCACATCCTTTGCACGGTTAGGGTATATGTTATACAAATGTATGTTCGTAGTAAATGGTTTTGCGAGCATTTGCTGCAATGATGCTATACATTTTAAGTGTGTTAACAGTCATTAAAAGTAGAAACTTTGTCTTCTTCTCGAATTCAATTCTAAACTAGGGACACAGACACCAGACACCAACATCGTGTGCAGATGAAAGAGGTCTGAAATCGCTCATATGTAGGTATCTTGGCACTTGAATTTTTGTCTATCATATTGTATTTAAATGACTTTTCTCTCTCTCAGAAGTTTCCCATGAAGGGGGTATTTAGTTTCATCACACAAACACTCTCACATGACTGTAAATTTTAGCGTTAGAACGGACAATCCGTCATTTATGCGTTTTGTGGACCTTCCTTTCCCAAGGATCTCGGCTCTGCTGGGCCAATTGAGTTGAGTGAGCTCTGGGGATCTTGTTTTCCCATTTACAGCTGGGGAAATGGACACGGTCCTTGCTAACATTTTTGTAACCCATTTAGTTCTGGGGATGTTTTTAACCTAGTTTACACTGGGAATATCTTCACGGGGCACTTGGGATCGTCGTATATATTTGTATACAAATTTATATACTTCATTTGTGTACAGCAGTCAGGAGACATAACTAAATCCGCTCGTGATGGTACACATAGTACATATACAATGTACACAATACATATACATACGCAGTAAACGACTCGGTTGTGTCCCCCTACCCCCCACCAGGTGGCTGTATGAGCACATTGCACAATATACAATACATCTACATCCACTAACTGACTGTAACTGTGTAAATAATTGCAGTGCAATTGTTTGCCCAAAGATCATGAAATATTATTAGTTCTGTTATTAAACATGCACATGCACACATTAGGAAATTAAAATTGAACTGTTAATTAATAATCAAAGTCAATAATGCACTCGTTGAATCGGTCCTACATCTAAATATTAATAGGTTTTTCATCAACTTCAATCATCAATTGCAGCAGCTCAACTATACATCATACATCGATACATCGCATGCACCAGCCGGACACCAATATGACCAATAGACATCTTATGTGTTTGCGTTGCTCTGTTCATGTTTGCTTTTTCTCCTTGCAAAAGCATTTAGTTTGTTCAAAAAATGTGAATGCTTTCTCAGAGATCTTTGTGAGGAAATATAAAATATTATGAAAAGTACGGTGCGAATGTAATCATCCCTTTATGCAACATCTGCAACATGTTTGTGTAGGAGGTTAGGCTAATTATGTGTCAAATGCGCAATAAAATTTATGTGCAACCACCTTGCATTTACCATAAATGTTATAGTATATACATATATGTACAACAAATCCTTCGGTAATATAGTTTCTGTGAATGATCTAGAATGCTAACTAAACGAAAGTGCACCCACTAACAATTGTATTATGCAATGAGAAGTATTTGCGTTTGCAATTCAAATTTAGTAACGATACCTGGTGTGGCACACTCTTTAGTTATTTAGTTGGCACGTTTTAGTCGCTCCAACAATTTTTTTCAAATTAACTAAGTTTCCGAGTGCATTCTTTTGTTTTTATTGAAGAATGGACAGCTACGTTCATGAAATCGTATCATAGTCTGTTTTTTTGTTTTTGAGAAGGATATGTATTGAATTGAATTGAATTGGCCTGTAAAAGGGCCACAAGATTTTAATGTGTAGCTCGACGCGCTGTTTCGTGGGTGGTGTATGCCAGCACCTGCTGATCTTCTTCTTACTTTTAGAACATAGAATTTGATTTGAGTTCTGAACATTAAAATTGCAGGTCTACCTGTATAATAGGTATAGTTATTGTGTTTTGTGTTGCTCGCAAAATTATAAATTACGGTATACAATATTGTGGCAAATTGACGTTTATTATTCTTGTGTGTAGGAGTGTAATTTCGTTTTACCAAACACGTAAAATCCCACAGTGCAGGTAATTTACCCATACATAAATATGGCATATCAGTGCATCTTTATGTCGTAGTTTCAGTACTTCAACTAATTGCAATGCAATTATTTATCAAGCAAACTACAACAATAACAATTTCTGCGGAGCTAGTATTCAAAAGTATACTGAAATAAAAGAACACTGATTGACGGCGAGTTTTAAAGAAGAGGAGAAGGAATTTAATCATAGTTTTGCACTATTAAAGTAAGAAAATTTGAAATTGGATACACTTATTCTCCTTTGTCCTATGATTTCCTAGTAATCATCTGTGGAAATTACGTATTCTGTTCTGTTACGCAGAAACGCAGATCATCAACGTGTTCATGGTCTGTGCAATAAATTCATTTGCAATTAGCTATTTTAGTAATTTTTTTATTTTTAAAGTTCAGCAAGTTGTTCTTTGCTTCGCATTCGTGCATAATCATTAATAAAGTAGTCATTTCAATTTAAAAAATTGCATAGCACACACACGTCTTCGTTAAAAGTTTTCTATCCTTCATAACTTCTAATAAGATAACGCAGTTATAGGGCTTTTATTCGAAGCGATTATTTATTTGAGTGGCACGATACCGCTTTTTACTGAAAGGTTCTCAGACCAAGATTCAAATTCTATAAAAAGTTATATCTACATTAATTACATAAATTACATACTATAGTGTTTACAATTCTAGGGTACTGCAATATCTCTATAATCTTTGAAACCATACATAATATAGTGTATGACATCAAAATGTTTAATATTACTCAATGTTCATATTTTATAATCACTATTTAAAAGTCATAATGTGTAAAGTACAAGAGTACAACGTCAAAGTGGCAATTCAATGATGGTTGTTCTTTTGTTCAGTTCAGGTCAGGTGAATACGCTCCGTTACTATTTTGTGATCTTCAGTTGACTTGCTTTTGATCCGCGTACTGAAGTAATGACCTATAGATGCGAGTAATGTTGCACATACTTTCCACAGAAATATAAGTTCATGGTCAAGCTGCAGGCTGGGTGTTGCGAATTTACGTGGAGATTAAGTTGAGGGTTTACGATTAATAATGCAGTTGAGAAATTGAGAGAGCACTCCTGTTATGGTTGTACTGCAAAGCTCGAGTAAAAATTCCTAAAAAGGATTTTACTGATTTTGTTGTTGTTGTTGCAGCTTTCATTATGTCTAGTAGTAGCGAAACAAAAGCTGCCAAAGAAGAGGTGATGACCACCAAAGAAAAATGGATGGAGAAAATAGACGGAGTTCAAATACCCAGATCAGAAGTTAACAAATTAATGTAAGCATCTGAAACTAGAATCTACACTCAATATATGTATACTTGCATTTACTAGTCATTTTCTTTTTCTTTTCAATTCCAGCATGAATTATTTAGTTACAGAGGGATTTAAAGATGCTGCGGAAAAATTTCAACTTGAATCTGGGACTGAGCCTGGTATTGATCTCAAAACGTTGGATCAAAGAATAAAAATACTGGAATCAATTCAAGATGGAGAAATTCAAAGTGCAGTACAAATGATAAATGACTATCAACCACAACTGTTGGATGACAACAGATATTTATTTTTTCATCTTCAGCAGCAGCACCTCATTGAATTGATTCGGCAGAAAAATATTGATGGTGCACTTAAATTTGCCCAAGAAAACCTAGCAGATCAAGGAGAGGAAAATTCGGCTGTGTTGGAAGAGCTAGAAAGGTATATAATATATGTATAGGAAACAAATGCACAAATTACTCTAAATATCTAGTTCAGAATTTGATTGTTTTCAAGTCAAATAATACTTAATTTTGATTTCTATAAAAGAACACTAGCTCTTCTTGCGTTTGAAGATCCAGAAAGCTCCCCCTTTGGTGACCTACTTGCCATATCCCATCGACAGAAAGTTGCCAGTGAACTAAACACAGCATTTTTAGGGATGGAAAATCAAGAGTCTTCTGTTTCCAAGTTGGCCTACCTACTCAAATTTATTTTATGGGCTCAGGAAGAATTGGATAAGAAAAAAATAAAATATCCTAAAATGACTGATTTGGCAACTGCTTGCATTGAAGACGCAAAATAAAATAGGCCTTATTGTACGTGCTTCTAATAATGTCTGCAATAATAAGTAATTGTATGCCAATTTGTTGTATAATATTCTGCACTAACGAAGTCTGCAGACATTAATTATTTCATATACTGTAAGAGTCCACGTTTGTAAATCATTTTATTTCACAAACAACTCCAGTTTTTGTACGCAACTTTGTAAAGTATCGAAAAAACTTGCTGACATTTATTCGCCTTATTCTCATTTTAAATTAAGTCCAACAAACTATGTAATTGGAGTACGAAATCAATCCATTCAAGACAATACACATTTGTCCATAATTTTTCTGAGCGTAGGATTTTTGATTTATGAAGTGTGTTTTCCAGTTCAAATAGTTTTCGGATGCACTTTTATTACACTCTTACAAATCTCATTTTCCAAATACATTTGCGATCATACAATATAGTTTGCTCACTCAGAGTTCGTATAAAACCAGTACGTATTTATTAAATGTATTTACGTTAATGTCAGTTTTTATGTTGATGCAGTCTCGTACACTTACTAGTTAGTTTTGTCCCGACAGACTTGTAATAAATCGCACATACAATTCTTCCACGCGGTTTTTGAAAGGTGAATCAAACTGTTAGTACATTTTGGTAGATGTACTAGAATCTTTGATTAACATACAATAAACTTAGTGGAATACGTACCCTTCTTCGACTTGTAATTATTTCTCATATTACTTATTGCATCAAATAATACTC
Organism: Plutomurus gul; assembly: GCA_019776185.1. NCBI lineage: Eukaryota > Metazoa > Arthropoda > Collembola > Entomobryomorpha > Tomoceridae > Plutomurus > Plutomurus gul. The sequence continues at coordinate 6,157 of JABASC010000874.1, read as the reverse complement.
CTATCGAATCATAATATACTTAACAGAAACGTGATGGGAAAATGCTAAACTCGGGTTGCATGGAGTGCTACGAATAACTGTACAGTTGAAAAAGACAAAATGTGAAGGATTACTACATTTGCATAAAGTGCATTTTTAGTTGCATAAGAAGCCATCTCTATGTCAGCACCTCAATCTCCTAAGCTCATGTTGTGAAGTTAAATCTGATCCAACCAATGCAATGTTATGCTCGGAAGGGATGAGCCGTGCAAAGTCAAAGGATAATAATAATCTAGTTGCTCAATTCATAAATTACTCCCACAGCAAATTGTTAGATCTTTAGGAGTGCTGATCTCTGCTGCTGATCAGTAGTACACGACTCGGTTCATTAGCTGTTCAGTCCCAATCAATTCTGTCTTTGCTCAACAAGTCAATCCCATCCAATAAACCCCAATTTAGAAAGGATTTGTTCACATCGTTATTTCAACGCAATTACAGTTCCCTGTCAAAGTCTACAAAGTCTACTTCTCTTCAGCAGCAACAGCGATGGCAGCTACACTTGCAGACAGTTCAGGGGGAACTAATCGAGATTTTTCTGACAGCTACATTCTTGTCGACATTGGGGCTAATTTGACCAATAAAAAATACTCCAGAGATGTGGATTCGGTTGTGCAACGGGCGAAAGAAGCTGGAGTTCAAAAAATCATGGTCACCGGCACTAATTTAACAATTAGCAAAGAAGCACTAAGACTGACACGTCGTGAGTACAAACTAATAATTTGTTATTTCTCGTGCTTACATATAATAGTAATTTAGAATCACATCCTAAATAAATATATGAAAGCATATGTACATAAACTTGTATTCAGAATAATGATAATTTGATTGAACGAATTCGTTTCTTAATAAATTTGATTTGAGACTCGAACAAGTTGCGACAAAAAGAGTAAATATTAAATTCAACGCATTTAACTGTAGCAGATACAAAACTTTAGTAGTATTGTGATTTCTATGTCCCTTTACATCAAATTGAACGAGAAAAAATTAAGAAAAGAAGTTTAAAGCTTCTTCCTTCTCAATAGCTTCGATAAACAATGAATATGAATGAAAATAATGAAACAAATATTTCAATTCCAGTGTTTCCAATGGACTGCTTTTCGACTGCAGGTACTTTCTCTTTAATGCCTTTTAACATGTACAAATTACTTCCGCATGCATTGTGTATATAATAGCACAGTTGCTTCATGTTCTCAATTTCAACAGGAATTCATCCTCACGATGCAAAAACGTTTGATGAAACTTCCGCATCCGAAATTGAATCTCTGTGTTCGAATCCAGAGTGCGTAGCCTTAGGTAAAGTACTATTTACTTTGAAAAAAATATTATTTGTCAGAATGCATACTATTACATAGCTAAAAATTCATATATTTCGAGACACACTCTTTAATCGATAGAAGTCACAAATTATGGACAATTGAATTGAAAATTCATACTAAGATGCCCCAGACAATTAAGCACAAAATGTATATTTCAGTTTTCAAAGTAGTGGCCGCTAGCTTTTACGCAGGCTTGAAGTCTTCGCGATATCGTTCAATGAACGTACACAGGGATTCTATGGAAAATAGTCGTCGTCCCATTCTCTCACTGTAGTGAATTTCTACGATTGCAAATCATTTAGACATTCACACTCTCCTCTCCTGTTCTGACCGTATAGGGTAGGCAAGCGGATTCAAATCCGGTCACGCCGACGGCCATTCGTCCTTCCCACTAAAGTCGGGAGAATTCACTATTAGCCAACTTTGAACGATTTTTGCTCGATAAGCTGGAGAAGAGTCTTGCTGAAAGGTTCAAATTTCCCCATTGTTATCTCTTAATGATTTTCGGGCTCTTAATGAAATCTCTGACTCCTTTCGAACATATTTCTATCTTTTTGATGGCAAAATTTTTCTTTAACTGTAAAAATTTTCTCATCGGTGAAAACTGTTTTCTTCACACTTTCTCCCGCGTACCCACGTACCATCTCGGGACTACCAATCGACCGATTTTCTACATTACGTTGACTAAGAAAATGGCAAGTGCCTCGTTTGAAAGCCGGAAAGCCCTCACATGTAGGACATCTCTCACATCTAAATCATCCCTCACTCTGATGTGACACGTTCATCTGGTAAGTCAAGTTCTTCGCTGTACATCGAGGATTTCTTTGAATTCGCAGTCCGACTGCTTTGAGCATGGCTGCAGTCCGTTATGTGGAAGGCCGTGCAGATCTTTTACTGCCATTGTAGCTCCAGTCTTGTGGTACCTTTGAACCACAGCGTCAACAATTCAGCGTTTCACATCACCATTTTTGAGGACTTTGAAAATTTCGTTAGGCTCCCCTCCACGTAAATGTTGTTAAATTATTAATGCACGGTCACTTTGGTACGCTCTCATTTGTGCCGCAGTATACTTACAACCAAACTCCAATGGAGTTATTTTTTCGTAATTTCAAGGCGAACAAATTTAGAAATACTACAGCAATGTATTTCAAAATTTGTGGCATCGGTATCCCGCGTAATGGTTGCCTCGAAATATATGACTTAGCTAAGCTACTTTAAATACGTACATAACATCATTATTAGTATGTATTATTTATTTCTATGCAAGGTAAGCATAGTATTAATAAATCCTGAAAAATTTCTCTGCTTTAGGTGAATGTGGTCTAGATTTCAATAGAAATTTTTCGCCTCCAGATATTCAGTTAGAAGTTTTCGAGAAACAGGTGGAAATAGCATGTAGGCTAAAGAAACCACTATTTCTGCACGAGAGAGATGCCCACGAGGAAATGGTTAGTGTTTTGAAAAAATACCAGGACAAACTTCCGCCTTCAGTTATTCACTGTTTCACAGGAACAGTTGCTCAAGCTAAGGCCTATATACAAATGGGTCTCTACATTGGAATTACAGGTAGATCACTGTCAATAGTAATAATAATATATCATCAACTAACTTAATTACATCTCTATGTTATGTTGCATTGGATGTATGTAGGATCTTTATGAAATATCACGCTGAGTATGCATATAATTATTAATGTACTCGTTGGGCTGATATTCACTGCAGGTTATGTTTGGAAGGATAAAGGAGAAGATGGTGTTCGTAAAATCTTGGCAGACAATGTGATCCCATTGGACCGCCTATTAGTCGAAACTGATGCACCTTTCATGTATCCAAATACTCGGTCGGCCAAATTAACCGCGGATCTTAAGCAAGTCATTTCTCCAAGGTATCACACATATTTTAAAAGTTTTCTCTTAACATATTATCAATTTTCGAAACTTGGAATATTTAGCTTGATATATTTTGTCCTGTCATAGTTTTGGTGTTTATGATTGTTGCCTTTTACAAATAGATCACTCAATTACTTAAATCGCTTTTGTACATTTCAACGAAATGAACCGTGCTCTCTTCCTGCTACTGTGGAAATGATATCAGCGCTTATGAGCAAACCCCCGGAGGAAGTGGCAATGGCTACCACATATAATGCAGTCAAAATATTCGGGTTATCCTAGTCGTCTGTGTTTCAATACAGTTTCCATGAATTTATGAAGTCATCACAACAATAATAACCCATAACATAACATAAACTGGGAAAATACATTCGGTTTTGTAAGTTTTAAGTATGCTCGAGTATAAAATACTATACATATACCAAAATCAACAAAATGTACTGCACTAATACATATGTATATTATGCATATATAATATATAAAATGGAAATCAACAGGTTTTCTGCGCTTATAATGCAAAATGTTGTATACATACGTGTTCAGTGAATTAGCTAGCTGATGTATAACGGATAAAACATGGAAAATTAAACTATGACATTATCTCAAGGCTATTTATTATTATGCTTAGAATATTTATATGTATGATAGATATAGAAACTAGAAACGCATAGTGAAAACGCGAGTTTGATCTTGATGAAACTATTTAGTAGCTAATTAATTGCATTAAAATTTCCGTGCACATACATTTACTAATAAAAGTAGGTATCTGTGTTGCGTGATATAGAAAGTATAGTAATACAATCTTTCACGTTACTATTTTGCGTAAAAATCAATCAAGTGTCTTAATCTTCACTATAGATATTAAGCATTAAGTAAAATATAATTTAAATTATAAATTGACGATTTTTTGGTACTCGAGGTAAACATTGTAATTTACAATGTTTACCTCGAGTACCAAAAAATCGTCAATTTACCATTCTATCCGAGGTTGGAACACTCTGAACAATCATATAATTTAAATTGACTGTATGTAAAAACTAACTATTTACAAGTGGAATACTTAAAGTTATTCTACGCAATTTATATAATACCGCACAAAGAAGGATGGTGATATTATAAGCAATAATAAAATCATGTGCCTTATTTAGCAGAACTACGATATGATACTAAACGAAGCATTATGATGCAATTTGTAAGGTCCAACAAAAAAATTGCCTTGTCCCATTGGCTTGATTAGCGTCAATAAATTGAGAACACAATAATTACATATGTACTATATACCATAAACTACTAGTATATGCTTCTACTGTGACTGTCAACAAACACTGATATTTAACTATGTATGTATGATGTAACCAATGAAAAATGTGAAATAACACAATATTACTATTAGCGCGGTTTTGTACCAAATTATTTATGCGTGTGATTTTTTGTAAGACTGTCATTTGTTCATGTATCAAATTGTTTTTTAGCAAATTGACAATCACACTATTTCTGCACAAATTTTAAACAGAGCTAAATATACATATATATAATATCGCTGAACCGTTCGTACCTAATACTTGACAGCAATTGAAAATAAATTATTTACTTGTGTCTTTCTTGTGCCATTGATTGTTCATAACATAGTGCATGTACATATTACACATACGCCTATACCGAAGTTGTACAAGTGAGACTTTGTTCAAGTGACAGTGCTGTCGCATTCACATACTTTCACTATCATACATATAAGAATCGTATCGCATTCGCAGAAGCTTTTATATGCCAACAATAACGTAATGAAACGGCCAATGATGCCATTATAATATTTGTAAATATTCGTAACCATAGGAAACCTTTGTTTTTGTTTGATGTTTTTAATCGAGTACTTGTGATGAGGTCGGTTTGTTTGATATGATTGAATTGATAACGGTGTCATTTAGAAGCTTTCACGCATTTTCCAAACTATCGACTTTCATCCAAAAATGAATTTCACCGTGGATAAGGCCGGACCGGTATGAATATGTTTATCCATATCATATATATCATAATTCATGTAAAGTGAAAAAACAATTGTAAATACATATGTTATCTCGTCATTTTCCATTTTCAGCTTGTTCCTACAGGTGTAAACCAAAAAAGTTTCCTTTCCATCAAAATTCAACCTATGGAATCCAAAACTTTCAAGACGGGTGATGTAAGTTCAAAATATTTTCAAGTTCAATTATGAACATTCAAAATTGTAGATGATTGACTAGTTTGTAATTTGTAACTCTTCAGGTTTTAAAAATGACGTCTGGAAAAGTTCGTTTGCGTAATGAAGAAGAAAAGGCAGCTAATGATAACAACTCATTGGAAGCTGTGAAAGGAGATACTGTGCGTTGCGAAGGAAATGTGATCGCTCAAAATCAACACAAAGAAGAACATGCTGCGATGCGGGTTTGAAACAAAAAATATTGCACCAAAATTACATTATTATGCAAATGTATGTAATTATTGTACTAAACAAGTGTGAATCTTATTTTTATTGCCTAGGTTTTCAGAAAGTAGAACTGTCAACTGTCTCTCCATCAATCTTCAAAATATTACAGTTCCTCACAATTTAGCCGTTACAGTGAGTTTTCAAATTCCTGAAATTATTATTATTTAAATTAATCTCTGTACATATTTGAAGTACCCAGATGAAATAAACAATACATCATTCTCCTATGATACTCTAATTTTACAATTTTACGTGTACGGTAGGTTTAGCAATCATACAATATTATGGTGTAATAACCAAGGAATATAAAAAGGGAGAAGGTAGCCCATAGAGACTAGACGGTGCAACCGTCGGAACAAATAGCGCAAACGGGCTTGTCGCTTCCGGTTATGAGCGAGATACCATTCGACGCAGTTTTTTACGCTGATTTCAATGGTGTATGTGAAAGT